>CM076579.1:1234952253-1235193585 GCA_034641835.2 Pinus albicaulis | reverse complement strand
ATATTGGGTAAAACCGCGAAGGTGGGTTACACCTTTATGAGAATCGGGGGTGGAAAAGTCATTTTCCCAACAGTTCGTTCGAACATTTATAAAATTTTGGCCAAAATGTTTTAGAGTTCAGCCAAAATTTCGAAATTATTTCGACCGAACTAATTCTTCCATTTACATTGACGACGTATTGACAACATGGGAAAATAGATTTTTGGCTGGAGATAGGAAAACCAGAAACCAAATTTCATCCGAACTAAGAGTTAGGTCGGAATAATAGTTCGACTGGACTAATAGTCCGGACGAAATTTTAAAACAATTCAGCCGAACTTTGTTTTATAAATATACCGGCCCGTAAACATGAAGAGGTTTCGGGCTTATTACCATTGTCGCAACTGTCATGTCATCTTTGTTGTTTGCTGTTGCAGGGTCTTGGAGTTGCGCAGTGGTGAGGAGGTGAGAAATTTTTTGGTGTTATATTGTTTATTTTTTTTGTGAATTTTTTTTATTGTTGTTCTACCGCTCTACTATTTTAATTTTATTGCTGTGTTTTTTTGTTTGCAAGTAATTTTTAATCCGTGTCCTACATGACATATTGAACGATCTCATGCTTGTCTTCTCGTTGTGGCCTCGACGTCTTCGTCGATCTCCTACCTCATCTTCTCGTTGCGGCCTCGTCTCCAAATTTCTAGGTAGATGAAAATCTAAACAATGACTAGAAAAATTCTCTATTCTAAAACAGATGGAGACATACCTGCTAGAAGTTTCAATTCTGTTTTTTTAATTAGAAATTATTATCATACTTGGAACATGAAGATCTATTTAACCAAGATAATAATCTAGTCTAAAGTTTGTATTTTTTCCATACAATCTAGGATTTCTATCATCACTTTCTATAGTCTGTTGAGATTTTTAATTGCTAGTAATTCTTGAAGTTTCAATTCTGTTTGATTCATTGGAAATTATTATCATTTGATCAGTGGGTTATTTGGAAAAGACTCATTCATCTAGCTTCGTAAAAACCATGGCCTTCCCTCATTGCTAGTGTTGTTACTGAAGATGGTAGCCTTAAGTGGTCCATTAGAGAGCCTTTTTGGATGGGCTTTAATAACCATTGCCTTACATCTTCGTACTTGGTTGGTATGAACGGTAGAAATTTGCTAGTACTCTCACTAGTTGATTTTTATGTTAGGATAGTCTAATTCATGCAGGCTGGTAATGTTTTACCAGCGTTAGGTGACCAATTGCTTTCTTCCATTAGGTGAAAGATTGAAACAATACAATACTCCACCCCCTACCCAATAAGTAAAATGAGAAGTTGTTGGTTTCAATAGTAAATTCAGTTAGCGGAGTTTAGAAAAAATAGCCATGTTGAAAGAAAATAGCCTCGTTGAAAGAAGGAGCCCTCCCTAGCAGCCTTACGACGAGGTGCATCAATTGAGAAAAGTCTCTTATTATCAGTCTCTTAAGGTGCTGTTAGCCGGGTTCAGTTCTTGATCTGTCATAACACTTGCTCAGTGGGCCTAGGATCAGGTGGAATTGATATCTCTGTTGTAGGTTTATATTGAACCAATATAATAATCTAGTCTGAAGTTTGTATTTTTTCCATACAATCTAGGATTTCTATCATCACTGTCTTTAGTCTGTTGAGCTTTTCAATTGCCAAAAATTCTTGAAGACAATTTTTTGTTGTTATGTGAATTTATATCATATTTTAGAGTGCCTTAAGTCTACATCCATATCGACATGGACTCACGGCATTTCTAAATTTTCTTTTACAATATTGGTCCAAGTTATAGATCTAGCTCTAGTACCTTTGCTACACAATTTTCTTTTTACAAATGTATTAGCGCAACAAACTTACCTACCCAAACAATGTTATTTGATTTTTGTTAGTTGTATGCAATATCTAAAAATGTTTAGCATAGATTAAACCTTCAAAATATACCACAAATTCTGAGGTAGTCCACCCTCCAATTGTTGCCAAGGAAATGTTTCTTAGCATTGAGTTTCGTGTTAAGAAAAAAGGAAATCAATTGTGACTTTATATCTCATGTTGTACCTTGAGTACCTTCTTTCTTAATTGTAGCTTTATCATTGGTCTCTGGTCTATGTTTCCTGTTGTAATATTTAAATCAGCCCAATGTATTCTATTAATGTACCTAAATTTACACCTTCCATGACGCTTCTAATCTTGTAAAATGTTAAAAAGTGGAGTGTTTTATGATGTAATGGATATTAATAATCTAGATTATCATACAATGATATGATGATAGTGTAGGCTGATGTTCAAGTTTTAAAATTCTTGTACATATCAAGGATGAATGATAGTACAAGCCAAAAATGACGTTATTATAAATTATTAAACAATCTGTTAGGTGCTAAATCATACTCCTTATTAAGGACATAACTAATGCAAGTTGAAAATTCTTTTTTGATGTTCTTAGCCTATTTATAGATGTAAAAGTAAAGGTTTCTAGATGTGATTTCTCTCATAAACTTCAAGGCAAGCTAAAATTTAAGGAAAACGATGTACATGTCATTTCTCCCATAAACTCATCAAGGTGTGACTTTTGACATAACTTCATAAACCACTACCACTAGTTGTTTTAGTAAGTGCATAAAATAATTTTGCAAGCGATGTACATGTCATTTCTCCTACAAACTCATGAAGGTGTGACTTTTGACATAAATTAATCAACCACTACCACTAGTTGTTTAAGTAAGTGAAAACCACTACAACTATAAGGAAAACCGTGTACATGTGTCATTTATCCCATAAACGTTTAGGAAAAATTTAAGGCATGTGTCATTTCTGTGTAATTTCTATGTCATTTCTCCCGTAAAATATAAGGCAATGGCATTTCTCCCATATAATATAAGTAAAAATTTAAGGAACCCCATGTACATGCCATTTCTTTCTTAAACTCTAGGCAAGGGAAAATTTAAGGCATGTCATTTCTAGATGTGATTTCTCCCATAAACTTTAAGGAAAACTTTAAGGAAAACCATGTACATTTCACTTCTCCCACAAACTCAAGGCATTCTCCCATTAATTCAAGGGAAACTTTAAGGCCTAAAAAACAAACCTAAAGTGGTTGAACTGCCATAGGATTTTAGTCTATCTGTTGAGTGTCAACTTCTACAAGTTCTAAAGGTAGAGTCTGTAAAGGGCCAGGTAGCCTCTGGATCTCATTTTTTCACAAACGTGACAGATCCAGTAAATTCCCTTACAGTCAATCTCTGAAACATGTCTAAATAGAAGTTCTTCATTGTAATATCCATTTCTATACATGCCATTTCTCCCATAAACTTCAAGGTATTTACTAGTGTTTTTGGAACCATGTACATGTCATTTATATGTCATTTCTCCCATAAACATTAAGGCAAAATTTAAGGAAAACTTTAAGACAAACTATGTACATACTCATTTCTCCCATTTCTCCCATAATTTTTAGTAACCGCATAAAATAATTTTGCAAACCATGTACATGTCATTTCTCCCACACACTTTAAGGAAAAATTTAAGGCAAACCATGTACATGTGTCATTTCTCCCATAAAATTTTAGGCAAACTTTAAGGCATGCCATAGTCTGGAACATATCTAAATATAATTTCTTCATTGCAATATCCATTTTTGTACATGCCATTACTCCCATAAACTTTAAGGCGACATTTTCTAGTGTTTTTGGAACCATGTACATGTCATTTTATGTCATTTCTCCCAGAAACTTTAAGGCAAAATTTAAGGCAAACATTAAGGAAAACCATGTACATACATGTCATTTCTCCCATTTCTCCCATAAATTTTAGTAAGTGCATAAAATAATTTTTCAAACCATGTACATGACATTTCTCCCACACACTTTAAGGCAAACTTTAAGGCAAAACATGGGTAATTTCTATATGTCATTTCTCCGTCACTTCTATATGTCGTTTATCCCATAAAATATAAGGCAATGCCATTTCTCCCATAAACTATAAGGAAAACCATGTACATATCATTTCTCCCTTAAACTCTAGGGAAGGAAAACTTTAAGGCATGTGTCATTTCTATGTCATTTCTCCCATAAACTATAAGGCAGTGTCATTTCTCCCTTAAACTATAAGGAAAGCTTTAAGGCAAACCATGTACATTTCATTTCTTTCTTTAACTTTGGGCAAGGCAAATTTTAAGGCATATCATTTCTAGATGTGATTTCTCCCATAAAATTTAAGGAAAACCATGCACATGTCATTTCTCCCACAAAATCAAGGAAAAATTTAAGGCAAACCATGCACATGTTATTTCTCTCTTAAACTCTAGGCAAGAAAGCTTTACTCTAGGCAAGGCAAACTTTAAGGCATGTCATTTCTAGATGTGATTTCTCCCACAAAATTTAAGACAAACTTTAAGGCAAATCATGCACATTTCATCTCTCCCCCAAAACTCAAGGATTTCTCCCATTAATTCAAGTAAAACTTTAAGGCCTAAAAACCGTACCTAAAGTGGCTGAACTTCTATAGGATCCCCCAAACTGAAGGCTTTCTCCCATTAACTCAAGGAAAACTTTAAGGCCTAAAAACCGAACCTAAAGTGGTTGAACTTCCATAGGATTTTAGTTTGTCTGTTGTGTGTTAACTTCTACAATTTCTAAAGGCAGAGTCTATAAAGAGCCAATTATCCTTTTGATATCATCCTTTTTTAAAGGTGAAATATCCATTAAATTCCTCTACAGTCAATCTCTGGAATAGATCTAAATAAAAGTTCTTCATTGTAATATCCATTTCTCTACATGCCATTTCTCCCATAAACTTTAAGGCATTTGCTAGTGTTTTTGGAACCATGTACCTGTCATTTCTATGTCATTTCTCCCATAAAATTTAAGGCAAACTTTAAGGATAACCATGTACATACATGTCATTTCTCCCATTTCTCCCATAAACTCAAGGAAAACTTTAAGGATAACGATGTACATGTCATTTATATGTCATTTCTCCCATAAAATTTATGGACAAATTTAAGGATAACCATGTACATACAAGTCATTTATCCCATTTCTCCCATAAACTCAAGGAAAACTTGAAGGATAACCATGTACATGTCATTTATCCAATAAAATTTAAGGCATAATTTGCTAGAGCTTTTGGAACCATGTAAATGTCATTTCTCCCTTAAACTCTAGGCAAGGAAATATTTAAGGCATGCCATTTCTAGATGTGATTTCTCCCATAAAATTTAAGGCAAAATTTAAGTCAAACCATGCACATGTCATTTTTCCCATGCATTTGAAATAAATGTTAATTTAATATATTTTATTGAATTTGTTTTTTCAGGGATAAAAAAACACACTAAATATGGTTGAAAAATGGATATTATGCATAGATGTTTCTTGCTATCGCAATCCAGGGAAAGTAGTGATTACATATGTGCTTTGCAATATTGTGACTACCAAGGTCCTCCAAAGGAAAATGAATATACCGAGAAGAACAACAAACAATGAGGAATATTATATTGCATTGATAGAAGGCTTGAAAAAAGCTAGGGAGTATGGATCAAATGGAATTATAGTTTTCACTAATTATGAACTTGTGTGAAATCATATGAAAGGCGTGTACCAAGTTAAGAAGGAGAGGCTAAAACAACTACATGGAAAAGCAAACAGTATTGTTAGCCAATTCAATTTTTAGTATAATACATTGTGCAAATGTTAATAAGATGTCTGGTGATATATTGTGTGGAGCAATGTGAATTCAAGATTCATCTATAAAAGATGAATTAATAGATGAATTAGTATTATACGGGGCAATTCCAATTCAAGATTCATCTCTCAAAGATGAATTATTGTTGAGACACTCTCCTTCAGAATTTATTGACGGACATTGTAACATATATTTGATATGTGTGTGCTTTTTACTTATAAATGCGTCTTTTTTAATGACCGTGTGTTTTTTTCAATTATATACCAAGTGTGCTCCCACCATGTAAAGCACAACTTGGTGAACTTCACATTTTTATAAAATTAAAATGTGAGGAATTCAACAAATTTGTATTTAAATGGAGTTTCACGTGTCTTTTTTAATGACCATGTGTTATTTTCAATTATATACCAAGTGTGCTCCCACCATGAAAAGCACAACTTGGTGAAATTCACATTTTATAAATTTTTTCCTTAAATTGAATTTCACACATCAATTAGTGCTTTGAGAGTTACGTTTTACATAATTTGCGTACACTAAATTACATTGATGTTTTGAAATTTCTTTTGAATTTATTTGAAATAGTAATTTAAAAATAATTGTAAATGTCCAGTGTAGATATATCCATATATATCATGGAGGATGAAAGGCTTTGAAAGTTGTATTTTATTTAATTTGAGTACACTAAATTACATTATTTTTTTGAAATTTCTTTTGAATTTATTTTAAATAGTAATTTAAAAATAATTGTGAATGTCCACTATAACTATATTCATATATATCATGGAGGATGAAAGGCGAAGATCAATACAATCTCATATCTCTACGAGAGAGGTGGGTCATGGATTGAGGGATGTTCATGGTATTTAAATATAATCTTATCTCCATACACACGTGTGTACATATGGAATTGATTTTTTTTATCAATTTTGTGAGTTAAATTAGTTGTTAATAAGTTTTATTTTTTTATTTTTTAGGAGGTAGGAGGACAAAGGTGTCTACTCCATCAATGGAGCATGGCCATGGTTCACGTGGCCATGGTTCACGCAATTTAATTAATGAATATGTACATGTATTTATATGTATGAATGCATTTTTGAATTGATTATAAATTCATATTTTTTTATGAACCTTCCCTCTCGTCTCATGAGGTTGGTGGTGGTACACATTCCCTTGGAAGGCCATCAATAGGTGGTGGAGAATTGTGTGAAGGTGGTGATATGAATTCCCCCAGAGGCCAATCAATGGATGCCCATTTTGGTTCTCAACCAATCTGTAGTCGTTCTGGTTCTCAACAGTATCAGGGTGGGCAAGATGCTAGCCAACCATATCGAGGTGGCCACCAATCTCAATATTATTTTCACTCAATTTGTACAAATTTTTTTACATGTTTTTTTAATATACAAAATTTTATATATTGATGCAGAGGGTGAAAATGTTGCTCCAAATTTTGCTCGAAAAATACGTAGGAAAAAACACGTCATTCAAGAAGAAGGTTGTAAACCAACCATGACTTATCTATCCGAAATTTCTGATATAGCTTTGGAATCAAACATGCAACAATGCACCATACAAAGGTGTCAACATATTCATTCAAAATTGAAGAGATATCTCATGTCTTTGAAACTCCCTGCTGACAATCGACAAAGATTGGAAATAGTTACTCACTCTTTAAGTGAACTAGTAGATGCGTACTAAAAGCTTGGGCCAACCACTGATACTTTTGTAGAAGTGATGAGAAAAATAAAGTAAACAATGATGGGTCCTGATACATGGGAGGTTGTTAAACAAAGAATTACAACAGAAATGGCCAAGCCTATGTTTAATTTCAAAGAAGGGATGAAAATAAAGATGCTAAAGGTGCAATATTTCAAGCACCGTGATATAGCTGGCCATTTGTATGATAGACACCTTGCTTCCTATGGAAGAATCCCATGGAAAGACGAGGTTCTGCTTTACTTTGAAAAATTATTCTATGCAAAATTATTTTTGGGAATGAAACCCAATTATAATGACCTTCCCTCTGAATTTTTTGGTCCTAGGAAAGGTCGATTATGTGACCATAAGGGCGCTAAGCATGATGCTGAGTTGCCTCACCCCAAGCCACCATTGGTTAGTTGACCTATTCGTGTCGAAACTTTGCAGTCAGAGATGGATGACACTTCTCAAATTAGTTGAGAAGAAAGGGATTCTATCATTGAATATGTTCAGAGTGGACTAGGTGGAGTTGATGTTTGTCTGACTCGAAAAAGAGCACGTAAGAATGCACGTGCTAACTTTGTGTATTATACAGATGAAGAGATAGACAACATGAGTGTTGAAGATTTCAGAACATATACAAAGAATTGTCACAATGGTTGGCAGGAACTAATTATTCATGAGTAATAGGACATGGGATCGGTATGTTGATATTCAACAAGATGATGATCCTAGTGAAAATTAAGCACCTACACTAGGTGGGGCCCGTAGGCTATTTTTAAGTGTATGTCTATTTTTAGAATGTTGAGAAAATTCTATGTATAGCGGGATTCTATTTATAGATGGTTCAGAAAATTCTATTTATAGATGAGATTATATTTTTAGGTGCATGGGTGAAGTCTATTTATAGATCGCATGTCTAAAAATAGAATGCATGTCGATTATTATTAGCCCTTAATAATAATTAGACAATAAATAACAATCTATTCTCTTGAAGCACTTGATTTTAGTTAACTAATGTGGAAAACTAGTTGAATGAAGGAATTTCGAGTTCTAAGGGTGGTTGGTGGGACACACAAGTGGAATAAGTTATAACTGAGTGATTCGAAGTTGTAACAGAGTCGGATGTGTAGTTATGTGAGTTTTAAATTAGTTTAACTTAGTTAAGTGAGTTAAACTCAGTTGTAACTAGTTGTAACTGAAGATACACTAGTGAGAGATTAGTGAATTAATTATTTAATTAATTCACGAGCAGTGGTATCACATGAAACTGAAGAAATACTATTGTTAACTACATGCATGTCAGATTCAGTGGAGACCCAATTGAGAGGTAGGTGAAAGGGACAGTTTGAGTATCAGTTGTGACATGGGTGCTCAGTTGCAACCACACACACATTGGAGATTCCAGTGAGAATTTCTCAGTCAAGGAAAGGCAAGATCGAATACTTTCAGGGGTTGTGATCAACACGGATTGTGCAGTGGATGCAGGCTATCAGAAGTCAGTAAATTGGCGCATGTTTATGACAATTTTTGTATGACAGTGTGAGATGATTGTATATTTTACTGAGAGCTCTTGGAATAGATTTTTGTATGAGATTGTTTCATGATCCATGATATATACATAATATATGATAGTGGGTTTTTTAGCTTTATGTTTTCCTGATAAAAACATCTGTGTTATGCGTGATTGAACTTTCTTCATGTGTTTGCAATTGGCGATTAAATTTCCACAAGGATTTAAGTAGAAGGATTCCGTATTTAACAATGGTATATAATTGTTAGATTAGGAGAATCCAGACAATACATAATTGTATTAAAATTTCTACACGGTATGTGTTAACAGTTAGGGTGATTATTTTAACACATGTACAATTTGTAATAAATACATATATACATACATTTATTTGTATACATTAATCTAACAAAAATGTTTCATTATATGTTAACACCATTTATAGTTGTCACGCTTGATGAACGAAGTTGATGTTAATATCATGGTCGGAGCCTCCAGTTCACACAATCAATATGGGTCTCACCATCAATCACACAATCAAGATGGTTCTCACCATCAAGATGATATCTTCGCAAATTTTAGTGTTTTTTAAGTGAACATGATAATGTACAATTATTTTTTATCTATTATTATATATATCGAAACATGATAACATATTTTTAAAATAAATAATTGTGCACACATGTACATGTATATAATTAAATGTTAACGGATTCCAATTCCATCCGATGTTTTTGGGATGGCAGTACCTTCTTCTTCCTTGGGACATGTGCCAAATACACCATCACAAGTATGAACCTTTTTCACTTTTAAATATGTTTTTAAGTTATATATTCTAGCTCAAAAGTTCCATTAAAAAATGAGATCTCTAGATCTTGAGTTATTTTAATTTTTTTGAATTTTAGGTTTTCGGAAATTTTCTTTCAGATCCACCCTTAGGAGATGTGCCAGATCCACCATCACAAGTATTCAATTTTTCACTTAAATATATGTTTAAGTTATAAGCTATAAATTTAAGTTCAAAAGTTTTATTATAAATTAAGATCTAGATCTTTAGTTATTTTATACTTTCAATATTTTTGAATTTTAGGTTCCTGGAGATGATTTCCCTTCTCCACGGACTCTAGCGATGGAGTGTATGGTGGAGATAGGAACATCCACACCATTTGAACCATTTTAAAAAGTTTTCTATTTTTTTTTAATATTATTGATTTTAAATTTTGGATAGTTACATTTGACATGTGAAATAATGTTGTGATATAATTTTTTGTTTTTAAAACCCAAGTTTTGGATGGTTTAACTACATTTGGCATGTGAAGTAATGTTGTGAAATAATGTTTTGTTTTTAAAACTCAAGTTTTGGATGGTTGAACTACATTTGGCATGTGATTGTGATATAATGTTTTGTTTTTATTGGATAGTTGAACTACATTTGGAATGTGAAGTAATGTTGTGATATAATGTTTTTTTTTTCAAAACTCGAGTTTTGGATGGTTGAACTACATTTGGCATGTGATTGTGATATAATGTTTCTTTTTAATTGATAGTTGATCTACATTTGGCATGTGGAGTAATGTTGTGATATAATGTATTGTTTTTAAAACTCAAGGGTTGGATGGTTGAACTACATTTGGCATGTGATTGTGATATATTGTTTTGTTTTTATTGGATATTTGAACTACATTTTGCATGTGAAGTATTGTTGTGATATAATTTTTTATTTTTAAAATTGAAGTTTTGGATGGTTGAACTACATTTGGCATGTGATTGTGATATAATGTTTTGTTTCTAAAATTCAAGTTGTCATTTTAAAAACAAACAAAAAAACGTTCACATGAATATATGTACATAGAAATGATTTAAGTACATGTTTGAATATATGTTAAAATAGTGTATTTTGCAATACATATATATATATATATATATATATATATATATATATATATATATATATATATATATATATATATATATATATATAAAACAATCATAAGATTCTAGGTGTTCTTAGATGTGACAAAGAATCATAAAATTTTAAAATTGCATTCTAGAACATATATATTTAGTACGTGCAACATTTTTCATCAATGCACATAGAAAAGCTACTTTCAGTTGATAGTAAACTGGAAATTAAAAAACATGTACCACACATTGTGAATTCAAGAATTAATATTATAATTTACTTCTAATAGAAACGCACATCTAAAACAAAATCGTGCAACTTAAAATTTGCATTATATCAACTATACTAGATACACAGATATGTACATTCTGCAATAATGACATTATGAAAAATTGTACCAGAGAATACATTATGAAATCGTTTAGACCAGATAATCTAGACATGTGTATGTGCACACGTGTATAAATTACTTGTGTGCATGTACCAAACAATGTACATGTGCAAACACTTGTACATATACCATAAAAGGGCAGTTCAATTTTTAGTTGAGTTTTGGAAGTTCTAAAAGATGAATCCAAAGAGAAGAAATCGTTGGGAAGTTCAATAAAAAAATTTCCAATGGAATGCCATGTTCAATGATTCTTTCATGATCGGCTTTTGACATTTTCCATTTCTTAATTTTCATTTTTTTCTTTGATTGAACTTCTATCAACTTCATGTGTGTTGCACACACCAAGTAACTATATTGACAACTTATGACATCAGGTTCATAGTCTTGAAAGTAAACAAAATCCCCACTTTGATTAGTTTATTTGAAAAAATAACCTTTCAGTATAATAGACCCTCTATCATATGTAAATCCATGATCATCATAGTTTTCTAATAATTTGATATTTCGTTCAGTGCAACGCATCAAATAATACTTCACATTTTCATTGTTCATAGTAGGTGAAATTACAACAAAAACATCTCTTGCACAATAAAACAAACTTATGTATTTAAATTTAGATCATAATTAACATGGAAAATTAACTTGTGTACTTGATTTTATTATCTATTTCTAGTTCTCCATCATTTGAAAGAAATTGAAATGTTACCTTCTCTAACAAGATCAAAAACTCAATCACCATCAGATGATATTGTAGTCTCCTTTGATTGCATTTCTTCAAAGCTTTCAAAAAACATTTTACCCTTTTTATTTATCTCTGTATGTTGTCA
Source organism: Pinus albicaulis (assembly GCA_034641835.2). Taxonomy (NCBI): domain Eukaryota; kingdom Viridiplantae; phylum Streptophyta; class Pinopsida; order Pinales; family Pinaceae; genus Pinus; species Pinus albicaulis. The sequence continues at coordinate 1,235,181,585 of CM076579.1, read as the reverse complement.
GTATTTTACATATATTTTTTTTTCACAAACATCATTGGATTATGTGTTTTCTATGCAAACATGAGAAAACAAGAATATTTTCTTTTATCCAATGCAAACACATTTGTGGACAACTTTGTTTTAATTGAATGCAATTTTCTAGTCCGTTTTATTGTTTCAACTTCATTTCCAATTGATCTATCTACATATTTGTGATATCCAAAAATGGGGAAGTAGCAATATATTAACATAAAACTAGAAATAGCAGTGAATAACAGTACACCAAAATGGATGCAAGGCTCTAGCTCTGAGAAAACTATGTGCTAGGGTTTACAGAATTCCCTCGATGGTGTGGTTCTGGTGCGGGTGTACCTAGTAACACCCTATACTCTCACTAAGGTCGAGTCTCCACGTGGCTGTTGATCCAAACCAAATGGATCCTCCACAGGGCGGGGCTAAAATTCCCTCCCCCATAGGTGATCACATCCCTATCAGTCCTACAGCAATGCAGATGCCCTCCTCTGCCTCAATGCAGATGACATCCTCTGCCACAACACAGACGCCCTCCGCTAACGCAACCTAGAATCCTGGAAACCCATCTGATGCGCCACAGGACAAACCCATAGAGCCTCTTGACAAAAAGGTTCCACCTAAGACAACCTCTATGACCTGCAAACCAATAGCAGAAGAATGCCCAAAGATAGACCTTCCAATCCACCATATCAATGCTCAGATTCAGTACATGAAGGATCATGCACTCATCGGAAAATTTGTTGGTTTTCAGCCAACTGAAAAAGCCTTGCATGGCTGGATCAGCTCCAAATGGAAACCAAAAGGACATGTGACCCTACAGCTAGGGCCAAAGGGCTTCTTCAATGCCATCTTCAACTGTATTGAAGATGTTGGGTGCGGAGCCTGATTATCTTGTTTACTTTGTATCACAGCATTGGACCCCTGTACCTTAAATGGGGTGGCAATGCCACCTGTAAGTAATCGCTGTCGTGGGGGGTCCAGGGGGGGTGGCAGTGACTTTATGGAGCCCCCCCCTGGCGGAGGGTTTCAGTGGCAACGCCCCTGAAGCTAAAAACAGATGTAAAATTGCCTTGTAAATTATAGTAATTTCTATTCAATCTGGGCCATTCATTAGGCAGATGATCTGATGGTAGAAGTTATGTTTAGTTTAGGGTTTTTTTCCCTAGAAGGCAACCCCTCTCTTTGTATGAGGGTATTGTATTGTGGCTATGTATTACATGTGTATTATCTGAGCGGGAAGTAGATAGGGAAACTATGAGAGAGAACAAAGGATATTACAGTGGATCTGCTATAGGTTTTGTCTCTTCATTTTGCTGGATAATAGAAAGGAAGGACTAGCTGTTCCGGGTGGACGTAGCCCAAACTGGGTGAACCATGTATATTTGTGTCTCTATGGTTTTATGTGTTTTGTGTGCTTGTATTTTCTACATATTTTATGTGTTGCCTTGCTCCGTAATATATAATTTTCTAACAATCGGTATCAGAGCCGAAGGTATATTTGGCTGATAAAATCGCAGGAAAGAAGGGTTCCTAGTTCGAGTGGGAGCAATGGCAGAAGATGGTAAGTTTAGGGTCGAGAAATTTAACGGCCAAAACTTCCCACTGTGGAAGATGCAGATGGAAGATTATCTGTATCAGAAAGATCTGTACCTACCATTGAGGAGAAAAACAAAGAAGCCGACAGCCATGACAGACGCAAAATGGAACATTCTTGATAGAAAGGCACTTGGAACAGTACGGTTGTGCCTTCAATATTTCGAAGGAAACAAAAACAGAGAGTTTGAAGCAGACATTGGTGAAACTATATGAAAAACCCTTGGGCTCAAACAAGGTATTTCTTATGAAACGATTATTTAATATGAAGATGTTGGAAGGTGGATCTGTTGCAGACCATTTAAATGATTTTAATACAGTTACCATTCATTTAAGGTCTGTAGGGATAAAATTTGATGATGAAGTTAGAGCTCTGTTATTCTTGTGCTCATTTCCAGAGAGTTGGAATGGTTTAGTAATGGCCATTTGTAACTCTGTCTCCGGATCTAGTACTTTACAGTTGATGATGTTATTGGTGCTATCCTTAGAAAGGAAATGCGATGGAAAAGCTTCGGTGAGACATCGGGTAATGATTTGAGTGCAGTGTCTAGGGGAAGGAGAATGGAAAAAGGAAAGAGGTTAGGATATCGCAGTAAATCAAGAAAATGCAGATCCAAGTCCAGATCGGGGATAGTGTGTTGGAAATGCGGAAATAAATGACACCTAAAGAAAGACTGTAGATCTCGGAAAGGAAAAGAAGGAGACGTGCAATAAGAAAACAATCATGAAGCAAATGTGACAGGTGATGTGTTACAATATGATTTGATTATTTCTTTCGAAAATGTTACTGATTCCTGGGTAGTAGATTCAGGGGCCTCATTCCATGCCACACCTGATAAGAAATATTTTCATGACTATGTTCAAGGAGATTTTGGAGAAGTCCATTTGGGTGATGATAAACCCTGTAAAATTGTTGGAATGGGTAGGGTTCTTGTAAAAAAGTAGAATGGAAACCAATGGCTATTAAAGGAGGTAAGGCATGTTCTAGATCTAAAGAAAAATTTGATTTCGACAGGGCAGTTAGGCGGTGAAGGTTGTGTGACAACTTTCACAGATAAAGCTTGGAAGGTCACCAAAGGAGCCTTGGTAATAGAAAAAGGAGAAAATGTTCGTACATTGTATTTATGCAATGGTATTTCTAACTCTATTAATGCTTTAACTTACAAAGGAGCAGAAGCAGCATTATGGCATCATAGGCTCGAACACATGAGTGAGAAGGGGATGAAGATTCTTCACTCAAGAAATTTGTTGCCAGGTTTGAAGAATGTTGATTTGGATTTCTATGAAAATTGCATTTATGGAAAACAAAAGAGAGTTAAATTTCTCAAAGTTGGGAAAGAAAAGAAGAGCGAAAAAATGGAGCTTGTGCATATAGATTTATGGGGACCTGCTCAGGTATCATCTCTCGGTGGATCTCGCTATTATGTTACGTTTATTGATGATGCAACTAGAAAAAATTGGATTTATTGTATTCAAAATAAATCTGATGTATTTGATACTTTCAAGAAATGGAAAGCTTTGGTTGAGATTGAGACAGGAAATAAGTTGAAGTGTCTTAGATCAGAAAATGGAGGTGAATATTGCAGTAAAGAGTTTGATAGGTATTATTCAGAGCATGGAATTCGTAGAGAGAAGATAGTTCCAAGAACACCACAAGAAAATGGTGTGTCAGAAAGGATGAATAGAACAATCATGGAGCATGCAAGGTGCATGAGATTACATGCAGGATTTCCTTTACAATTTTGGGCAGATGCTGTAGATACTGTTGTTAATCTAATAAAAAAAGGGCCTTCAAGTTCCTTGGATGGTGGTATTCCAGAGGAAGCATGGACAGGTAAAAAGGTAAACTTCTCTTTTTTAAAGCCTTTTGGTTGTGAGGCCTTTGTCCATACTAATAAAGAAAATAGAACAAAGTTTGAGGCAAAATCAAAGAAATGTACCTTTATTGGAGATGGTGTTAATTATTTTGGTTATCATTTATATGATTATGAAAATCACAAAATCATTAGGAGCGGAGATGTAATATTCAATGAAAAGGTCTTGTATAAGAATCAGTTGCAGGAAAAGAAACAGGAAAAAGAAAGCAAGGAATACACGGTTCTTGATGAGATAACTGAAAAAGTAAAGGTGCCTGAAAATAATAATAATCAACAACTACAGCAGTAGCAACCACCACCACAGCAACAGGCACCTCAAACACCTGAAAGTGGTGCTAGAAGATCTACCAGGATAAGTAGACCCCCTGAACGATACTCTCCTTCATTATATTATTTATTGTTGACTGATTCTGGTGAACCTGAATGTTTTGAAGAAGCAATGAGGGTTGAAAGTAGGAAGAAGTGGGAGCTTTCCATGGAAGAAGAGATGGACTCCTTAATGCATAACTAGACTTGGGACTTAGTCAGGTTGCCTGCAAGTAAAACTACATTTCAGAATAAATGGGTTTACAGGCTGAGGGAAGAAGATGGTGGAAAATAGAGGTACAAAGCTAGACTTGTGGTGAAGGGGTTTGCAAAGAAGAAAGGTATTGATTTTGATGAAATATTTTCTCCTGTTGTTAAGATGACTTCAATCAAAACTATTTTAAGTCTTGTAGCAGCATAAGATTTACATCTTGAACAGTTAGATGTAAAGACAACATTTCTCCATGGAGATTTGGAGGAAGAGATATACATGCAGCAACCAGAAGGATATGAGGTCAAAGGGAAATAAAAATTGGTGTGCAGGTTAAAGAAGAGCCTGTATGGCTTAAAACAGGCTCCAAGGTAGTGGTATCTAAAATTTGACAAGTTTATGTTTGAACAAGGTTATACTAGATGTCACTCTGATCATTGTGTTTATCTGAAAAAGCAAAATGATGGCAGTTGTATTATATTGTTAATGTATGTAGATGACATGCTTGTTGCAGGGTCTAACATGCAGGAAATAAATGTGCTCAAACAAAAATTGGCAAATTCATTTGCAATGAAGGATTTGGGAGCTGCAAAACGGATCCTTGGTATGAAAATAACCAAAGATAGGAAAAATAAAAAATTAACACTGTCTCAGAATGAGTACATACAAAAGGTGTTGAAAATATTTAATATGCACAATGAAAAACCAGTTAGTACACCTTTTGTTAGCCATTTCAAACTTAGTAAGGAGATGTGCCCAAAGACCCAAGAAGACATGTATTATATGTCTAAAGTTCCATATGCATTGGCAGTTGGAAGCTTAATGTATGCAATGGTCTGCACAAGGCTTGATATTTCACATGCAGTGGGAGTTGTAAGCAGGTACATGAATAATCCAGGAAAAGAACATTGGATGGCAGTAAAATGGATTCTCAGATATTTGAGAGGTACCACAAATCAAGCATTATGATTTGGTGGTTCAAACATTGCTCTACAGGGATATGTTGATGCAGATATGGCAAGTGACAAAGATAACAAGAGGAGCACTACAGGATATGTATTTACTGTAGGTGGAATAGCTGCCAGTTGCGTTTCAAAAATCCAAAGTGTTGTTGCACTTTCAACAACAGAAGCAGAGTATGTTGCTGCTACAGAGGCTAGTAAAGAAATGATTTTGTTACAAAGGTTTATGGATGAATTGGGTAAGAAGCATGATATGGGCACATTATACAGTGATAGCCAAAGTGCCATTCATCTTGAAAAGAACTCAACATTTCATTCCAGGACTAAACACATACATCTTAAGTACCATTTCATACGGTCAGTATTGGAAGATGGAGAGTTGAAGCTGGAAAAGATACACACTAGCCAGAATCCTGCAGATATGCTAACAAAAGTTGTAACTAGGGAGAAACTGAGAATGTGCTCAGTTTCAATTGGTATTTAAGGATGACAATGAAGATGAGAAATAACCAGGTCCAAAGGGGAGTCATTGTCCAGCAAGTGAAGTAGCGGTGGAGTTGCTACAATCAGTCTCCAAGTGGGAGATTGTTGGATGTGGAGCCTGATTATCTTGTTTACTTTGTATCATAGCATTGGACCCCTGTACCTTAAATGGGGCGGCAATGCCGCCCGTAACTAATCGTTGCCGTGGGGGGTTTGGGGGGGGCGGCAACGACTTTATGGAGCCATCCCCCCCTAGTGGGGGGTTTCGGGGGAAGTGCCCCCGAAGCTAAAAACAGATTTAAAATTGCCTTGTAAAAGTATATTAATTTCTAGTCAATCTGGGCTGTTCATTAGGCGGATGATCTGACGGTAGAAGTTATGTTTAGTTTAGGGTTTTTTTCCCTAGAAGGAAACCTCTCTCTTTGTACGAGGGTATTGTATTGCGACTGTGTATTACTGTGTATTCTCTGAGCGGGAAGTAGATATGGAGACTGTGAGAGAGAATAGGGGATATTACAACAGATCTACTGTAGGTTTTGTCTCTTCATTTTGTTGGATAATAGAAAGGAGGGATTGGATGTTCGAGGTGGACGTAGCCCAAACTGGGTGAACCACGTATATCTATGTCTCTCTGGTTTTATGTGTTTTGTGTGCTTGTATTTTCCGCATATTTTATGTGTTGCATTGCTCCGTAATATATAATTTTCTAACAGAAGATAGAAATCGCATCTTAGATGGAGGTCCCTACTTCTTCAACTCATTTAGACTTTATCTCCATGACTGGGTTCAAAGATTCAACTCCGATAAAGAGGACTTTAGCTGGGCGCCGGTCTAGATCCGGTTGTACTCCCTACCCCTTGAATATTCAGATGAAGAATCATTAAAGGATATAGGTAATGGAATTGGAGATTTCATCAAGATAGAAGAGGAGACCAAGCTCAGGTGATACACTTCATATGCCAGAATATGCGTCTACATGCACCTGGAAAAGGAACTTCCGAACTCGGTAAGTCTTTTTCATGATGATTTTGAATGGCTGCAACCTATTGATTATGAAAATGTTCCTTTCTGTTGCCAAAAATTCCATGCTCATGGCCACTTATTCAGAGACTGCCCTCTCAATCCACCTTCCAAAAAACCTACTGCTACCTCTGCAAAGTCTGATGAAGAAGGTTTCACCAAAGTTCCAACCCGCAAACGCCACCACAAGAAAACCCCCACCTCCACCACCAAAACACCCACCCAAGCCTCTGACATCCCCTCCACCAGCAACAACTTTGAAATTCTAGCAAAGCATTCTCAACCGGATCCTGATAATCCCAATAAGAATGATCCCTCTTTGACCCCTTCTACAATGATTCCCAGTTCTGATTCTCACATTCCTCTTTCACATTCAAAGCCTCCTCTTGAATGCTTCCTCCTACCAACCAATCCCAACTCTAAAACGAAACTTTTCATCTGGCAGCCCAACAACATGGACATAGATGGCTCCGTTGCTGAAGGCAGCCAGGCTAGTCACATGGAAGAGGAACTAGAAAGTATCGACATGGGCGAGCTGGACATTTTTGGCTTGGAACAGGCCTGCAAAAAAAAGGATTATGACAAAATAACGGACAGAAAGATAGACAGTCTGGAGGTGCTTCTCTTTCGTGCACAACAACACCAAAAATCCCTGGGAATACAACTAGGCAGTCAGTGGGATGGGAAAAAAATCCTCAAGGAATCCAAAAAGAGAGGAAGGAAAACATATTTACAAAGGACCATCATAATTGGGGAGATGCTAATGGAATTTGGTAGGTACCCCAAGCTTACCAAGTTCTATTGGCCACTTGAAAATAGTTCTCAATGAAGCTCACATCTTGGAATATAAGGGGATTAAATAGCCCCACAAAATACATAATGATAAAAAACATGATTCAAAAGGAAAGTCCCCAGGTTTTCTTCATACAAGAAACCAAATGTAACAGCAATACCCTAGGCTCCATTCTCTCCAAAGCCTGGCCAGGCAGCCATTCAATTGCAGTTGATGCTTCAGGAGCCTTAGGAGGACTAGCCATAGCTTGGGATCTGCAAGAGATTTCAATTACTGATGCTCATGTAGTGCATAAGCTCATTCAAGCTACCTTCCATATCATAGGTACCAATATACATGGGCACCTCACCAATGTATACTTCCCTCAAGACTCTATGAAAAAAATAGCGCTGCTTAACACGATAAAAATGCTCAATTCCAATAGAACCCATCCACTCTGGATCACGGGCGGGGACTTCAACATGATTACTAAATCTAAAGAGAAGAGCGGAGGCCGAGCCAAATTCGATTTGGACTGCATCCACTTCAAAAACTATATTAAAAAGAATTGGTTGATAGATCTTCCTTTCTCCAATGGCATGCATACTTGGAACAACAAACACTCTGTTTCACAGTAAATCACCTCCAAACTGGATTGATTTCTCCTCTCAGGCAACACCATCCACATTGGAGGAGATATTTAGGCATCTATCCTGCCTCTCTCAGGTTCCGACCCCTGGCCTATCTCTCTTCAATGGACGAGGCTGGGAAATGCCACCAAAAGACCCTTCTGTTTCGAGCCCTTCTGGCTAACCCACTCGTATTTTAAGGATATGGTTACCAAGGCCTAGCATGCTTTCACACCACCGGCAGGATCCAAGATGTTCACATTTCAGCAACACCTCAAAGACCTAGAAACTCACATCAAAAGATGGAATCACTCCATTTTCAAGAACATATTCCAACAACAAAATATTCTAGAAAGCAATATGGTGGAGCTTCAACAATGTATCATCCAAGATGGCTGAACTGAGATATTGGAAACACATGAACAGATTCTCCTCAAACAACTGGATGAACGAAGGCAGCAAGAAGAGATACTCTGGAAGAAAAAATCTAGGATAAGATGGCTAAAAGAAGGGGAGAGAAACTCCAAATTTTTCCACCGATCCACCATCTAAAGAAGAATGCACAATAAGATCATCCAACTCAAAAGCCAAAATGGAGAAACGTTGGAAGAGCATCAGGATATAGAAAAATAACTCTTAGCCCACTTCAAATCTGTGCTTCAGGAGAACCTGTTGGAAATACTGAGAGGGGGGGGGGGGGGGTGTGGGGGGGGTGAATCAATATTCCTTTCAATTAGAGCATTAGTTAATCTTAAATTATTATCAGTGTTTGTACAATGATAGAAGCAAACAAGAGGAACACAAATGCACACAATTTTTAAGGTGGAAACCCACTCTGGGACAAAAACCACCTAATGCTTTTCTAATAATTCTTTAATATTCAACTCCAACTGAAAATAAAGCTCCAACTTCCTAGAATCTATAAAAGCATTCTTATCTAGCTCCCATTGGATGGATTCTCTAACGCTCGAGATTCCTCAGTAGTCAACATAATGGATGCCCCAACACCCAATGAGCTACAACTCACCCTAGCACCACCCTACCACCCTATAGAAGAATAAAAGAAGAATGGACTCCTGTACCAAGGAAAATGGTCCACTTTACAATGATATAGAATGATGTAGAAGAAGAAGATATACTAGACCATAACCCCAACTTTGACACAACCACCTAATGATGATCCTAGACCTCCCAACACTTCCTCTTCAACCCTTGGCTACAATTTGTACAATAGTGTATTTATAATGACTAAGTACAATGATACCTTTACAATGATTGTATGTAGTGTTGCCCACTTGAAGACTTCATATGATGAAATTCTTGCTGCTGTTATGCACCTTGATTGATTCTCTTCTCATGCCACCCTCTGCTGCACCTTGCTTTGCTTTTCTGTCGTAGAAATTCTGGTCCTTTGCAACCCTTGACAACACATGATCTAGCTTTTTCTTGCCTTCTAGGAGCTTGATATTGAATCTAGTGTATCTCTGTTATTCCAGATCCTCAATATCTAATTTTTGGTCATGTAGTAGTCCTCTAATTCTTCTTTCCAATGCCACAGGTCTGACCCAATTTGGACTCTTCAAGAAAGAGTTATGCCCAATCTCTCACAATGCCCTAATTATGGACTGTTTCAGTAGAGCGCACTTGTACGGCATGCCACGTGTCATTGTATTTTCATTTGGCTCTAAAATTGATAGATAAAAAAGTACAGACTATGAACTATTAGCAACATTTTACGAAATTCCAATCTAATACTCAGAGAGAGAGTTATGATGATTTTACCAAGGTCACTTCTTTGAGATGAATTTCAGGAGCTTGCAAAAACCTTGACTTCCACAAATCATATCTCCAAAAATATTGCGCAACTTGATCTAAAATTTTTACTGTAGCTTATTCAGGATTTTGGCTTCAGCTCATAAAAATTTCGGTTTCTGAACCTTCGTAGAGAAAACGTTAGAGCGAAAATTCCTTCATGACCTGTTTCAGATGGCCGAATCCCTTGCATAAGGAGGAAATGAAGATCACAATTTATATGAATGCTTAAGCTCAGAGGGGCTTCAACAAGTGAAAGTGGGAGGGATTTTAGGAGCATAAAAAATATTAATTATGACTTTTCAATGACCCATGCCCCAAGCCCATGGGGTTTTAGCCCACTAACTGTGGTTACAAACTTCAAACATGAATATCTCTCAAACCGTGAAGAATTACATGGCGTGCCATATATCAATGGAAACATCTCGACAAGTAGAAACCATAAAAAGAATTATTGACCTATAATATATTAATTTTGTAGATTAAAATTCCCATGCAATATTGGGTTAGCCCCTGGTGCTGCTTGGGTTGACATCAATGACAATCGCTGATCAACAATCTCCTCCTTTGGCATTGATGGCAACACAAGTACTCCCCTTCGATCATGACACCTCTTCCTACAAAATTCTTCCCCCCTTTGACATCAATGGCAAAGGGTAACTCCCCCTGAAACACAACCATCCTGCGGACCTATAGACACTTCCACTCCTGCTGACACACAACCGTCCTACAGACCTGTACACACTTCCACTCATGCATAGCCTTTGCAAACCAATCTTGCTTTGTTTCTGGTAACCTTCCCATCTTCATTCAATTTGTTCTTGAACACCCATTTAGTCCCAATGAAATTTTTATATTTTGGTTGTGGAACTAATTCCCATGTGTTATCCTTCTCAATTTGATCCAATTCTTCATTCATAGCTGCTACCCAATGTTCATTCTGGCTGGCTTCCTCAAAACTACTAGGCTCAAAGGTTGCTAGAAAAGCAACGTGAGCTTGTTGTGATGAACGAAGCTATCAACCTTCATTTATGTCACCAATGATTTGATTTGATGGATGGTTCTTTTGAATCCAATCTTTTGTTCTCCTTGGAGGAGCTTCTTGCTGTTGTTCTGGTATATCTTGATGATCATTGTTTACTTCTTCCTCGTCGATAGTTGCTTCTTGTTCTACAATTTTATCTGTTTCTTTTTCAGCCTTTGTCTCAAGTTTCAAAGATTCTAGATCCTCATCATTACTCGCTAGAACACCATCTTCATCAAATGTAGCATTTATGCTCTACACTATCTGTTTTCGTCTTAGATTATAGCATTTATAGGCCTTTCTTTTGTGTGAGTAACCAACAAAGATACCTTCATCAACACATGATTCAAACTTACCAAAATTTTGATCTTCTCTTTTGATATAACATTTTCTTTCGAAGATTCTGAAATATTTTACATTAGCTCATTTTCCTTTCCATAATTCATATGGAGTTGTGTTGCAATTTTTTCTGAGAAGACTTCGGTTCATAATGAAGACTGTCATATCAATTGCTTGAACCCAGAATTTTTCATCCAATTTTGAGTCCTTCAACATTGTTCTACCCATTTCCTATACAGTTCTATTCTTTCTTTCAGCAACTCCATTTTGCTGAGGTGTTCGTGCTGTTGAAAATTTCCTTTTTATTCCATTTTAATCACAGTATTGCTGAAATAATTTCAAAGTGAATTCTCCACCATTATCTAATCTTAAACACTTTATTTTCAAATTAGTTTCATTTTCAACCAACTCCTTGTAGATCTTAAAGCACTCAAATGCTTCATATTTTTTCTTTAGGAAACTGACGGCTGTCATCCTGGTATAGTCATCTATCATTAACATGGAATATAATTCTCCGTCTAAGCCTTTTGTTCTCAGAGAACCACATAGATCAGTATGTATCAATTCCAATGGATGTGATGAAAAGTGTTCTTTTGTTTTAAATTGTACTTTTGTCTGCTTGTCATGCCGACATGCCTCACATGGTATGTTGGAAGGTTTTGAGATTTTCAACATTTCTCATACTGCTTCCTTTTTTCTTATCCTGACAAGATTGTCAAAGTTTATGTGACCCATTCGTTTGTGCCATAACCAACTTTCATCTTCTTTAGCTAGTAGACATGCTTTAGTTGCTTCATCCAGAACATATAGGTCATTTGGAGCTCGACTTGCTGTAGCCACAATTTTACCATACCTGCCTTTCCTGATTTCACATTTTGTGGAGTTGAATAGCATTGTGTGTCCTTGATCACACATTTTTCCAACACTGAGCAGATTCGATTCATGTTTTTGACCAATAGAACATTCTTGGCTATAACATCTTTGCTTCCTAGAGTGACGGTACCTGATCCTATAACATTTGAAAATCCATCATTTCCAAAGGATATGGTTCCATCCTTCTTCTCTTTCAAAGATAGAAATTTCTTTCTATCTCCTGTCATATGCGTTGAGCAACCGCTGTCAACATACCACACATCTTTATTTCTTTTGAGCCTTGAGAGCGAGAGCACAATTATCAGTCTTCTTCTTCTTCTTCCATGTTCGTTCATTTTGTGGCTTCGATGATTCTTCTAGAGGATTTTCAAGTCTGCAGTCTCTGGCTATGTGTCCAAAGTTCTGCCATTTGTAACATTCCATATTATTTCTTAAATGTTCAAATCTATTGATGTTTTGTTGAGCCGTGGGAGGTTCATATTTGAAGAAAATATTGGAATTGTATTGGTTCCTAGGGTATGTGCGACATTCTATAGCTTTATGACCAAATTTTCCACATGAATAACAATAGCCATGAAAAATATGTTGGTACCTAGATGAAAATCTTCATCGAGGAATTGTCTTCCAAGGATGTGCTTGCGAATATTGTCCAATGAAGTCTTCATGTATGTCAGATCTCATAGGTTCATTGTATTTTGTTGTAGAAGGTCCTTCTTCTTCTTCTTTGTAACCGAGGCCAGTTCTGTCATTGTAAGATCATTGATTGTTGATGAGTTCTTCCAATGCCCTTGAGCTGTTGGCATACTTTTGGACAATTTTTCCCTTCTTCACTTCCTTACGCAGCGAGACTACTTCGGCTTCTAATGCTTCCCTTTCTTGGTTGCTTTCTTCCAACTTCTTTTGAAGTGACTCTTCAATACATTTGTGTTCTTCAACCTCAATTTTAAGACCTTGAACTTGTTCTTCAAGAGTATTGGAACAGATCTTCTCAGCATTGAGCTCTTTTATAAGATTGATTGCCTCCTCATAAAATTCTTCTATGGTCAACCCTTCTTCTTCATTGTTTGATACATCTTGTTTATTGTGCTTGGCCATAAACAATACTTTCTCATTGGCTTCTTCTTTTCTGTCACTGTCTTCATTGGATGATGAGCTATCTTCTTTAGAGAGAAAGTTCCTTTTGGATCCTTTCTTTTTGCCTTGCGTGTTGAATTTCTTAAAGCCTTTCTTTCCTTTGAGTTTCCATCACTTTTGTTCAGAAATTTTGCTACGAAATGCCCAGCCTCACCACAACTGAAACATATCAATGGAAGTTTACATTCGAATTTTCCATTACCAAGTTTTAGTTTTCTCGTAAAATAAGCAAATTATTCATCTGAAAGACCTTCTCCATCATCTCCCTTTTCTTCACACTTGGAGGTGCATGTCATTTCAATTTAAGGTTGTTTTTCCTTATTGGTTTGCTTAGATGAAACGAACGCAATTTCTAGATTTGAAGTACCCTTTTCTTCATCAAGTCTCATTTCATATGCTATGAGAACTCCATGTAATTCTTCCTTGCTGAGTTTGTCTAGATTTGCACTATATTCTAAGACCGATACCTTTGGGTTGAATCTCCCTGGTAATGTTCTAAGAATCTTCCGTATAATAGTCTTCTCATCAACTGGCTCTCCCGATCCTTCCAGAGTATTGGTTATTTCATCAACGTATCGGAAGTATGCAGAATTGTTGCAATCTTCTTTCATTCTGATTTGCTCAAATTTTTCTCTATAAATTTGAAGCTTTGCTTCTTTGACATTTGAGCCACCTACATATATATTCTCAAGCTTGTCCCATACATTTTTGGCGGTTTTACAACCCAACACCTTATGATAAGTAGATTCAATAAGTCCACTGATAATAATATTCTTTGCTTTTGCATCATTTATCAAATTCTTCTTACCTTGTTCATCCGCAGTTGATGTAAATCCATTTTGAACAGTGTCCCATACTTCGTAACCTTACGCCAAGAGATAGACCTTCATTCTTCCTTTCCAAAGTGCATAACTATTTTCATTGAATAGATGTACACCATTCTTGGTATGTTCCACGACCTCCTTCCAGCTGTTAAACTGATATTGAAGGAACCAAGCTCCGATACCAATTGTTGGAAATACTGAGAGGGGGGGGGGTGAATCAGTATTCCTTTCAATTAGAGCATTAGTTAATATTCAATTATTATCAGTGTTTGTACAATGATAGCAGAAAACAAGAGGAACAGAAATGCACACAATTTTTAAGGTGGAAACCGACTTGGGGACAAAAACCACCTAATACTTTTCTAATAATTCTTTAATATTCAACTCCAAAAATAAAGCTCCAACATCCCAGAATCTAGAAAATCATTCTTCTCCAGCTCCCACTGGATGGATGTGTTAGCCCCCTTTGAATTTTTTGTCAAGCAAACAGGGGCTAATTTGTCTTGTGAAGCCTTCAAGGAATGCATCTCCCCTGAAGACACATCATCCTTGAAGTCTTCTGCATGCCTTTGCATTTCAATGACATCTCCTCTGCTAAATGCCAGTGTAAAGCCTCTCTGTTTGTGAAAAAATTCCCAAAGGCCTGCACTGCCCCTTATACCCCCTGCAAAATACAACATTTGAACCATTTTTCCCCCTTGGTCAAAATTCACCCTTTATCCCTCTATCGTTCCCCTTTTTTGGTCTTAAAATCCACTAAAAATGGGCCAAAACCCACTTTTTAACATTATAACAGGCCTAGCCCCTTTCCCGCTAAGCCCCCGCACCCCTTCCTCCACGTGATCCAACGCCAAAACCACCCACTAGCCCGAGAGGCGCTTGTCGTATTCGTTTATCGGGCGCAACATCAACCGTTGATCTTGGTTGATCGGACGGTGATCGTTAACTCCACAAGCACCGTAGTATTCCCCTTTATAACCCTCGACCGCGCCATCACCGTCCATTTACACACAGATCCGACGGTTCGGAGTTTACCCGCCCCTGTGGACCCAACATACTGTTCATAAACCAGCCTATTTCTATCGCACCGCCTTTGGGCAGAGGGCGGTATTTTCCGATCGGCCAGCGATTCCATACATCATCTGACGCGCGTCATCGGTACGGTTTCAAAACAGCTATCTCATCATGCATTAAAGCTCATCCGCGGATGCCGAGCGATATCGCTGTCAGCCGTCCGATCTGTGATCGCCCATCCAACGGTCATCGCTCCTCGAAGATGCACACGAGTTAACCTATAGCTGTCGTACCCCTGGCCCACTGTCTATCACCCTCCGACGTGTTTTCCACCGTTGATCTCCATCGAGATCGGACCGTCCAGATTTGTTCATTCCCCACCATTGACCATCCTACCATCGCCCGGTCCCGCCACGTCATTCAACGTGTTCCCACCGTACAATTTGCCTGTCCATTCATATATATTTGTCCAAAAGGCCATTTTTAATGTTTTACGTTAGAAATTCATGCTCTCCAACTACGACTGCATTTCGCCACCTTCCTCCACGCCATGAACGTTTCCACTGTGTTCCTGCACTGACTCCATCGTTTACCAGTCTGCACGACCATCCTCATCGTCTCTGCTGCATTTACACACTCGTGCAGGGATTTCTTGACCAGTTTTGTGTTTGCAGGGTTTCGAGTGGCGAAAATAGCCATGATTCATAGTCCCTGTCATAGTGACAGAGAATACAGAGGTAAGGACCATTTTTCAGGGACTATTATTGTGGAGAAAGCCTTGGAAGGTTTTATGACGGGATGTGCATTCAAAGAGCAGGGTTAAACTCTGCCAACACTTCCAGAACCATTTCAAGCACAGACTTTGCAGACAGAGATTAGCAATGGGGCAGTAGGAAGTTTAAAGGTGTGTAACTAAAGACTTTGAGCCTTTTTCCAGTGTTTAAAGGGCAAGGTACTAGAATCGAACACCCAGTGGATCGTTCAGACGGTCCAATGCACAGAAATATAATACTATCAGGGTTTCTGTATCTAAAGAACGTTCTTCCATGCAAGGACACGGTACACATTATTGTTTCAGTCTACATTGTGTCCAAATGAAGATTTCCGCCCTATCAGTAGTCCTACACCATCAGAAGCATTTGTTACATGGTATGGCAGACCCTAGCATCATTATTCTGCCTTTTTGAGCGATTCACCAGAACACTGCAATGACTACCAGAGATAAATGCCCAGTATTTAAAAGAGGATGGAGCCTCGGCCCTCCTGTTGCTTCAAAGTTTTAATGCTACATTTAAGTTTACATCGACTCCTATTATTCTTTTCTCCTATAATAATTCCCGAGAACATATTGTAAAGGTTGTTGTTCGGCTGCTTGCCGTTGTAGTTAGAGGGATTCAGTTTGACTATTAGGACAGTTTTGGGGAGAGATTAGCAGAGTAGTTGTTTTGTAGTAGGCTGGGAGGATGTTTTTCGAATGTAACAGCCATTGAGCTCAGTGTATGTGACTGGTTTTGCATCAATTAATCAAAGCACATTTCACAGGATCCTGGTCTATTACTATTGGTGATGTTTTCCTAACTCTGTTTATTGCATTTTCATAATGTTCATTTTCTACTGGCTTGCATCAGAAATCTGGCATAGGATTTTGCCTTGTTAGGCACCCTATGTTTCTGCTCTCCTTGCCTTCTATGTTTTCTGCTAAATGTGTTATCTAAGGGTTGTTTTCAGTTAATTTAACCAATGTAGTAGTTCCTTATGCTGCTAGCTGATGTATGAATTAATTGAATCTGTCTTTATATGTTCTTGATCGGTTGAAGCTGGAAGATTTGGGAACACTGGGGATTAGAGTTAGCCCTGTCCACTAGGATCCTTATGCGACCAGATGGCCTTTCTAAGATCTCTTTGTTAAACTTATCTCTTTTTTTCCTTTGGAGCATGCTAAAGCTGACCTGAAGTTAGATGACCTCTGGTTTGATCCATAAGCTGCCCCGTTGTCTCTCTTTGAAATTTGTCTATGAGTATGTCCAAGTAGGTCTAGAGTTAAATGACCACTAACCTAATCTATAGACAGAAATTAGGTTGCTTTCCTTCTTTCACTTTCTTTCCTTAATGTTCCATCCCACCATCTAATCTAAAAGATCCTTTAGTATTAGATGACTTGCCCTTTGGAAGACTTGGCTAGTTGTTGCACTTAATTACCTTTCATGACTCCATAGCCCAATGGATGGCACTTTCTTGACCTATCCCCTTTGCTGAAACATCTTGCTATTTTTTTCTTTTCTCCCATCACTTTCTCAGTCTCTGATCCCATGACCAACCCAGCAACCAACCAACCAAATCATTTTAAACCCCCCTTTGTGCTTCATACCTAGCCTAACATCTCATTTTGAGCCTCAAAGATATATCATTCTTTGTTTTATTGGAGAGATCCCTCTCTGGGTCCAGGAGGGCTAGATCCTACGGCCCAAAAGTGGTTCTGATGTTGTCTCATCTTTTGGCCTTGCCGATCTCGCCAAAACATGGGAACCCCAACATAATGGCGACTCCGCTGGGGAATTTTGAGTGCATTTCACGTTAAACATTCTTAGGCACTCAAAACACCCAAGATCTCTGGTTAGATTGGCTTTTAATTGTTGCTGGTGGACAACGACTTTCTTCAAACAGTCAAATTCATCCACCTGGAAACTCCACACTCCATAACTCCTAAAAGACCAAATGACTCCACTGGTAGAAGACTCTGAACTGGTTGAGAAGAAGTAGTAGCCTTCTTTGCATAAATATGGATCCAAACATGTACAAGGATACAAAGTATAATGCTTTGTATGATCAAGTAAGTGTATTAGCAGAAACGTTTGGTAAAGTGCTGGAGATGTATATAGCTAATATGAATGAAAATGATGATTAACCAGAACAGCCTATGCATCTTCTAGAACAAGAACAAACTCAAGACCTAGATAATGAGCAAGACATGTATGATGCTCAAGAATCTATAGAAGATGACGAGGACAGTGATCAGGAGTTACCTGATTGTTTACCTATGCCTTGTGTTATGCTGACCAGAGAATGTCAGGATCAAATATCAAAATCTGATAGGAAATGCTGCTCTAAGGAAACAGGAGACCACATAGAAGATGCAGAATCTGAAGTGGAAAAAGAAACCACTCATGAGCCTTGTAGTCAAACCGAGTATCATCAGGTTCATGAGGATTGGTTTGAATCAGAGAGAGACCAAGAAACATCAGAAGATCCTTTAGATTTCCCTACTAGCACAACTTAAGATATTCTAGAAGAGGTTCAAGAAGACATCCTACCTCCAAATAAGTTGATACAAGAAACAGAGATCTGTTGTACTTCGGCTCAAAGAACCACAAGAAAATCTTCCCCGTGGACAGAAGAGGAGATTGAGCAGTTGTTAAACCAGCAGTCCACCTTTGAGGTCTTCTATAGAACACGCACTCTTGCTCACTCATCTTTTGAGTTTGATGTTTCAGATCCAGAAGACTCCTCTGTGGATCAAAACGAAGAGAGACCTGCTGAAAATCCAGAAGGTTTGATGGGTGACGTTGCTTACAGTTATGATCTTCCTATTTATGATCTATTTGATGATGATTGTTTTCAAAGATAATTTGAGCTTGCAGGACCATCATCCTTAGATCCATGGGAGGAAGATTAGGGCCAACAACTCCAGAGAAGTAATGAAACTAGTCAGCCTATCTATGACACTGATGGAGAGAGCTATGACAGTATAATAGCAGATGAAGATTCCTTGAATCTTTGTTCTACTTTACCACAAATCATTAGCGAGACTGGAAACCAGCAGCCTTCCTTTTCAGAAGATGAGGAGGAAAGCAAAGAAGAGATTCTTGAGCAGAATGAAAGCAAGGAACCTTCTCTTGAAAGAGAGGAAGCAAAGGAACATACCCCTGCTCAAGAATACACTGATATTTTCATAGAGCTTAGCCAATCAGAGCAGAATATATCAGAGCTCCAGAAGGACACAAATGCAATCTATGATGAGTCCTCCAGTTCAGAAAATGAAGAAGATAAGGAATATTCTCTTTCTCAAGAGAGTCTTATTCTTGATCCAGTGGAAGAGGGAGAAATCCTGGTTGAAATCAACCTGCCAAATATTTACAACCAGGTATCATTTCATGATCCTTATGTACATTTTCTGCAAACATTTGAAGAAGGATCAAAGGTATTTTTGAGCATCATGTTGCAAACAGCAAGAAAAATTTTTGTAGCTGCTGTTGTGAAACAAAAAGAGTGGGAGCAGCCTTGCCTATCCAGCTTGCTCAAAGAGTTGAGCAAGAAAGACCAGTCATGGGATCACTTGATGGACTGGTTGCATTGGAAGACAATGTTTGTAATTTAGACTTGTAAATATTCCAGTTAGAGTAGGGTAGGTAGGAAAAGCTCAATAAAGCTCAGTCTGTGAGCATGTAATTAGTGTTTTTAATTTCTGCAAAGTCCAGCAAGTCAGACAGTCTAATCCTGGCTTGACTGTTTTTCAATTTCTGTCTTAGAATGTAGAGAAGAAATCTGCTAGACAGTTTAATCCTAGCAGATACTAGATTAGGTAGAGAAATATATGAGACCAACAATCTAATCTGGTCTCATGGAGTAATAAGGGTAGAAATAGAGTAGGTTTATTTCCTTGTTTGTAAATAAAAATGATGTAAAGGGTCTGCTAGTTTAAATGCACCCTAAGAAAAAAAAATGCTAGGATTGTAGGAAGGGTAGGTAGATTGTTAGGAAAATGTTTCTGCTAATTGATGTATTTATCATATTGTGGCGGATGATCCAAGAAAGAAAATGGATGAGTCAAGTACCAAGCATCTGGCCTACTCCAAAGATCATTTCTAGATTCTTTCCTCCTTCAAGAAGAAGCCATCCCCATGTGGAGCCATTGTTAGCCCCCTATGAATTTTTTGTCAAGAAAACAGGGGCTAATTTGTCTTGTGAAGCCTTCAAGGAATGCATCTCCCCTGAAGACACATCATCCTTGAAGTCTTCTGAATGCCTTTGCCTTTCAATGGATTCTCCTCCGCTAAATTGTAGTGTAAAGCCTCTCTGTTTGTGAAAAATGTCCCAAAGGCCTGCACTACCCCTTATACCCCCTACAAAATACTACATTTTAACCCTTTTTCCCCCCTAGTCAAAATTCACCCTTTATCCCTCTATCATTCGCCTTTTTTGGTCTTAAAATCCATTAAAAATGGGCCAAAACCCACTTTTTAACATTATAACAGGCCTAGCCCCTTTCCCGCTAAGCCCCAGCACCTCTTCCTCCACGTGATCCAGCGCCAGAACCACCCACTAGCCCAAGATGCACTTACCGTATTCGTTTATCGGGCGCAACATCAACTGTTGATCTTGGTTGATCGGACGGTGATCGTTAACTCCGCAAGCGCCGTAGTCTTCCCCGTTATAACCCTAGATTGCGCCATTTCCATCCATTTACACATAGATCCGATGGTTCAGAGTTTACCCGCCCCTCTGGACCTCGTGTACTGTTCATAAACCAGCCTGTTTCTATCGCATCGCCTTTGGGCATAGGGCTGTATTTTCCGATCCGCCAACGATTCCATACATCATCTGACGCGTGGCATCGGTACGGTTTCAAAACCGCTATCTCATCGCGCGTTAAATTTTGTCCACGGATGCCGAGTGATATTGCTGTCAGCCTTTCGATCTGTGATCGCCCATCAAACGGTCATCGCTCCTCGAAGATGCACACGAGTTAACCTATAGCCGTCGTACCCCTAACCCACTGTCTATCGCCCTCCGACGTGTTTTCTACCATTGATCTCCTTCAAGATCGAACGGTCTAGATTTGTTCATTCCCCGCCGTTCACCATCCCGCCATCGCCCGGTCCCGCCATGTCATTCCACGTGTTCCCACCGTACAATTTTTCCGTCCATTCATATATATTCGTCCAAAAGGCCATTTTTAATGTTTTACATTAGAAATTCATGCTCTCCACCTGCGACTGCATTCTGCCACCTCCCTCCATGCCATGAACATTTTCACTGTGTTTCTGCACTAACTCCACTGTTTACCAGTCTGCACGACCATCCTCATCGTCTCCGCTGCATTTACACACCCATGCAGGGATTTCTCGACCAGTTTTGTGTTTGCATGGTTTCGGGCGGTGAAACCCACCATGATTCACTATCCCTGTCACAGTGACAGAGAATATAGAGGTAAGGACCATTTTTCAGTGACTATTATTGTGGAGAAAGCCTTGGAAGGTTTTATGACGGGATGCGCATTCAAAGAGCAGGGTTAAACTCTGCCAACCCTTCCAGAACCATTTAAAGCGCAGACTTTGCAGACAGAGATTAGCAATGGGGCAGTAGGAAGTTTAAAGTCATGTAATTGAATACTTTGAGCCTTTTTCCAGTGTTTAAAGGGCAAGGTACTAGAATCAAAGATCCAGTGGATCGTTCAGACAGTCCAATGCACAGAAATATAATACTATCAGGGTTTTCGTATATGCAAAACGTTCTTCCATGCAAGGACACAGTACACATTATTGTTTTAGTCTACATTGTGTCCAAATGAAGATTTCTGCCCTATCAGCAGTCCTACACCATTAGAAGCATTTGTTACACGGTATGGTAGACCCTAGCATCATTATTCTGCCTTTTTGAGCGATTCACCAGAACATTGCAACGAGTGCCAGAGATGGAGCCTCGGCCCTCCTACTGCTTCAGAGTTTTAATGCTACATTTAATTTTACATCTACTCCTGTTATTCTTTTCTCCTATAAGAATTCCCGAGAACATATTGTAAAGGTTGTTGTTCAGCTGCTTGCCGTTGTAGTTAGAGGGATTCAGTTTGACTGTTAGGACAGTTTTGGGGAGAGATTAGTAGAGTAGTTTTTTTGTAGTAGGCTGGGAGGACGTTTTTGGACAGTAACAACCATTGAGCTCAGTGTATGTGACTAGTTTTGCATCAATTAATCAAAGCACATTTCACAGTATCCTAGTCTATTACTATTGGTGATGTTTTCCTAACTCTGTTTATTGCATTTTCATAATGTTCATTTTCTGCTGGCTTGCATCAGAAATCTGGCATAGGATTTTCCCGTGTTAGGCACCCTACGTTTCTAATCTCCTTGCCTTCTATGTTTTCTGCTAAATGTGTTATCTAAGGGTTGTTTTCAGTTAATTTAACCAGTGTAGTAGTTCCGTATGCTGCTAGCTGATGTATGAATTAAATGAATCTGTCTTTAGATGTTCTTGATCAGTTGAAGCTAGAAGATTTAGGAACACTGGGGATTAGAGTTAGCCCTGTCCACTAGGATCCTTGTGCGACCAGTTGGCCTTTCTAGGATCTCTTTGTTAAAATTATCTCTGTTTTTCCTTTGGAGCATGCTAAAGCTGACCTGGAGTTAGATGACCTCTGGTCCGATCTATAATCTGCCCCATTGTCTCTCTTTGAAAGTTGTCTATGAGTATGTCCAAGCAGGTCTGGAGTTAAATGACCTCTGACTTGATCTATAGACAGAAATTAGGTTGCTTTCCTTCTTTCACTTTCTTTCCTTAATGTTCTATCCCACCATCTAATATAAAAGATCCTTTAATATTAGCTGACTTGCCCTTTGGAAGCCTTGGCTAGTTGTTGCATGTAATTACCTTTCATGACTCCATAGCCCAATGGATGGAACTTTCTTGACCTATCCCCTTTGCTAAAACATCTTACTATTTTGTTCTTTTCTCCCATCACTTTCTCAATATATTATCCCATGACCAACCCAGCAACCAACCAACCAAATCATTTTAAATCCCCTTTGTGCTTCATACCTAGCCTAACATCTCATTTTGAGCCTCAAAGATATATCATTCTTTTTTTTATTAGAGAGATCCCTCTCCGGGTCCAGGAGGGCTAGATCCTAGGGCCCAAAAGTGGTTCTGATGTTGTCTCATCTTTTGGCCTTGCCGATCTGGCCAAAACATGGGAACCCCAACATAATGGCGACTCCATTGGGGAATTTTGAGTGCATTTCACCTTAAACATTCTTAGGCACTCAAAATACCCAAAATCTTTGGTTAGATTGGCTTTTAATTGCTGATGGTGGACAACGGCCTGCTTCAAACAGTCAAATTCATCCACCTAGAGACTCCACACTCCATAACTCCTAAAAGACCAAACGACTCCACTGGTAGAAGACTCTGAACTGGTTGAGAAGAAGTAGTAGCCTTCTTTGCATAAATATGGATCCAAACATGGAAAATGATACAAATTATAATGCTTTGTATGATCAAGTAAGTGAATTAGCAGAAACGAATGGCAAAGTGCTGAAGATGTATATAGCAAATATGAATGCAAATGATGATTATCCAGAACAGCCTATGCATCTTCCATAAAAAGAACAAACTCAAGACCTGGATAATGAGAAAGACATGTATGATGCTCAAGAATCTGTATAAGATGACGAGGACAGTGATCAAGAGTTGCCTGATTGTTTACCTATGCCTTGTGTTATGATGAACAGAGAATATCAGGATCAAATATCAAAATCTGATAGGAAATGCTGCTCTGAGGAAACAGGAGACCACATAGAAGATGCAGAATCTGATGTGGAAAAAGAAACCACTCATGAGCCTTGTATTCAAACTGAGTATCATCAGGTTCATGAGGATTGGTTTGAATCAGAGAGAGACCAAGAATCATCAGAAGATCCTCTAGATATCCCTGTTAGCACAACTGAAGATATTCTAGAAGAGGTTCAAGAAGACATCCTACCTCCAAATAAGTTGATACAAGAAACAGAGATCTGTTGTACTTCGGCTGAAAGAACCACAAGAAAATCTTCCCCGTGGACAGAAGAGGAGATTGAGCAGTTGTTAAACCAGCAGTCCACCTCTAAGGTCTTCTATAGAACACACACTCTTGCTCGCTCATATTTTGAGTTTGATGTTTCAGATCCAGAAGACTCCTCTGTGGATTAGAATGAAGAGAGACCTACTGAAAATCCAGAAGGTTTGATGGGTGACATTGCTTACAGTTATGATCTTCCTATTTATGATCTGTTTGATGATGATTTTTTTCAAAGAGAAGTTGAGCTTGCAGGACCATCATCCTTAGATCCATGGGAGGAATATCAGGGCCAAGAACTCCAGAGACGCAATGAAACCAGTCAGCCTATCTATGACACTGATGGAGAGAGCTATGACATTATAATAGCAAATGAAGATTCCTTGAATCTTCATTCTACTTTACCACAAATCATCAGCGAGAGTGGAAACCAGTAGCCTTCCTTTTCAGAAGATGAGGAGGAAAGAAAAGAAGATATTCTTGAGAAGAATGAAAGCAAGGAACCTTCTCTTGAAAGAGAGGAAGCAAAGGAACATACCACTGCTCAAGAATACACTGATATTTTCATAGAGCTTAGCCAATCAGAGCAGAATATATCAGAGCTCTAGGAGGACACAACTGCAATCTATGATGAGTCCTCTAGTTCAGAAAATGAAGAAGATGAGGAAGATTCTCTTTCTCAAGAGAGTCTTATTCTTGACCCAGTGGAAGAGGGAGAAATCTTGGTTGAAATCAACCTGCCAAATATTTACAACCTGGTATCATTTCATGATCCTTATGTACATTTTCTGCAAACATTTGAAGAAGGATCAAAGGTCTTTTTGAGCAGCATGTTGCAAACAGCAAGAAATTTTTTTGTAGCTGCTGTTGTGAAACAAAAAGAGTGGGAGCAGCCCTGCCTATCCAGCTTGCTCAAAGAGTTGAGCAAGAAAGACCAGTCATGGGATCACTTGATGGACTGGTTGCATTGGAAGACAATGTTTGTAAGTTAGACTTGTAAATATTCCATTTAGAGTAGGGTAGGTAGGAAAAGCTCAATAAAGCTCAGTCTGTGAGCATGTAGTTAGTGTTTTTAATTTCTGCAAAGTCCAGCAAGTCAGACAATATAATCCTTGCTTGACTGCTTTTCAATTTCTGTCTTAGAATGTAGAGAAGAAATATGCTAGACAGTTTAATCCTAGCAGATACTAGATTAGTCAGAGAAATATATGAGACCAACAGTCTAATCTGGTCTCATGGAGTAATAAGGGTAGAAGTAGAGTGGGTTTATTTCCTTGTTTGTAAATAAAAATGATGTAAAGGGTCTGCTAGTTCCAATGCACCCTAAGAAGAAAAAATGCTAGGATTGTAGGAAGGGTAGGTAGATTGTTGGGAAAATGTTTTTGCTGATTGATGTATCTATCATATTATGGCAGCTGATCTAAGAAAGAAAATGGATGAGTCATGTACCAGGAATCTGGCCTACTCCAAAGATCATTTTTGGATTCTTGCCTCCTTCAAGAAGAAGCCATCCCCATGTGGAGCCACTGTTAGCCCCCTATAAATTTTGTGTCAAGCAAACAGGGGAAAATTTGTCTTGTGAAGCCTTCAAGGAATGCATCTCCCCTGAAGACACATCATCCTTGAAGTCTTCTGCATGCCTTTGCCTTTCAATGGAATCTCCTCTGCTAAATCCCAGTGTAAAGCCTCTCTGTTTGTGAAAAATGTCCCAAAGGCCTGCACTGCCCCTTATACCCCCTGCAAAATACTACATTTTAACCCTTTTCCCCCCCTGGTCAAAATTCACCCTTTATCCCTCTATCGTTCCCCTTTTTTGGTCTTAAAATCCATTAAAAATGGGCCAAAACCCACTTTTTAACATTATAATAGGCCTAGCACCTTTCTTGCTAAGCCCCTGCACCTCTTCCTCCACGTGATCCAGTGCTAGAACCACCCACTAGCTCGAGTGGCGCTTGCCATATTCGTTTATCGGGCGCAACATCAACCGTTGATCTTGGTTGATCGGACGGTGATCGTTAACTCCGCAAGCGCCGTAGTCTTCCCTGTTATAACCCTCGATCGCGCCATCGCCATCCATTTACACGTAGATCTGACGGTTCAAAGTTTACCCGCTCCTGTGGACCCCGTGTACTGTTCATAAGCCAGCCTGTTTCTATCGCACCGCCTTTGAGTAGAGGGCGGTATTTTCCGATCGGCCAGCGATTCCATACATCATCTGACGCGTGCCATCGGTACGGTTTCAAAACTGCTATCTCATTGCACGTTAAAGTTCATCCGCGGATGCCGAGTGATATTGCTGTTAGCCATCCGATCTTTGATGGCCCATCCAATGGTCATCGCTCCTCGAAGATGCTCACGAGTTAACCTATAGCCGCCATACCCCTGGCCCACTGTCTATCGCCCTCCGACGTGTTTTCCACCATTGATCTCCGTTGAGATTGAACGGTCCAGATTTGTTCATTCCCCACCGTTGACCATCCCGCCATCACCTGGTCCCACCACTTCATTCCACATGTTCCCACCGTACAATTTGCCCGTCCATTCATATATATTCATCCAAAAGGCCATTCTTAATGTTTTACGTTAGAAATTCATGCTCTCCACCTGCGAGTGCATTCCGCCAGCTTCCTCCATGCCATGAACGTTTCCACTGTGTTCCTACACTGACTCCGCCGTTTACCAGTCTGCACGACCATCCTCATCGTCTCCGCTGCATTTACACACCTGTGCAGGGATTTCTTGACCAGTTTTGTGTTTGCAGGGTTTCGGGTGGCAAAAACCGCCATGATTCACAGTCCCTGTCACAGTGACAGAGAATACAGAGGTAAGGACCATTTTTTAGGGACTATTATTGTGGAGAAAGCCTTGGAAGGTTTTATTATGGGATGCGCATTCAAAGAGCAGGGTTAAACTCTGCCAACCCTTCCAGAACCATTTAAAGTGCAGAATTTGCAGACAGAGATTAGCAATGGGGCAGTAGGAAGTTTTAAGGAATGTAATTGAATACTTTGAGCCTTTTTCTAGTGTTTAAAGGGAAAGGTACCAGAATCGAAGACCCAGTGGATTGTTCAGACAGTCCAATGCACATAAATATAATACTATCAGGGTTTCCGTATCTGCAGAACGTTATTCCATGCAAGGACATGGTACACATTATTGTTTCAGTCTACATTGTGTCCAAATGAAGATTTCTGCCCTATCAGCAGTCCTACAGCATCAGAAGCATTTGTTACACGGTATGGCAGACCCTAGCATCATTATTCTGCCTTTTTGAGCGATTCACCAGAAGACTGCAATGAGTACCAGAGATAAATGCCCAGTATTTAAAAGAGGATGGAGCCTCGGCCCTCCTGCTGCTTCAGAGTTTTAATGCTACATTTAAGTTTACATATACTCCTGTTATTATTTTCTCCTATAATAATTCCCGATAACATATTGTAAAAGTTGTTGTTCGGCTGCTTGCCGTTGTAGTTAGAGGGATTCAGTTTGACTGTTAGGACAGTTTTGGGGAGAGATTAGCAGAGTAGTTGTTTTGTAGTAGGCTGGGAGGATGTTTTTGGACTGTAACAGCCATTGAGCTTAGTGTATGTGACTGGTTTTGCATCAATTAATCAAAGCACATTTCACAGGATCCTGGTCTATTACTATTGGTGATGTTTTCCTAACTCTGTTTATTGCATTTTCATAATGTTCATTTTCTGCTGGCTTGCATCAGAAATCTGGCATAGGATTTGCCCTTGTTAGGCACCCTATGTTTCTGCTCTCCTTGCCTTCTATGTTTTCTGCTAAATGTGTTATCTAAAGGTTGTTTTCAGTTAATTTAACCAATGTAGTAGTTCCGTATGCTGCTAGCTGATGTATGAATTAAATGAATATGTCTTTAGATGTTCTTGATCGGTTGAAGCTGGAAGATTTGGGAACACTGGGGATTAGAGTTAGCCCTGTCCACTAGGATCCTTGTGTGACCAGTTGGCCTTTCTAAAATCTCTTTGTTAAACTTATCTCTGTTTTTCCTTTGGACCATGCTAAAGCTAACCTGGAGTTAGATGACCTCTGGTCAGATCTATAAGCTACCCCGTTGTCTCTCTTTGAAAGTTTTCTATGAGTATGTCCAAGCAGGTCTGGAGTTAAATGACCTCTGACCTTATCTATAGACAGAAATTAGGTTGCTTTCCTTCTTTCACTTTCTTTCCTTAATGTTCCATCCCACCATCTAATCTAAAAGATCCCTTAGTATTAGATGACTTGCCCTTTGGAAGCCTTGGCTAGTTGTTGCATGTAATTACCTTTCATGACTCCATAGCCAAATGGATGGCACTTTCTTGACCTATCCCCTTTGCTAAAACATCTTGCCATTTTTTTCTTTTCTCCCATCACTTTCTCAGTCTATGATCCCATGAACAAGCCAGCAACCAACCAACCAAATCATTTTAAACCCCCCTTTTTGCTTTATACCTATCCTAACATCTCATTTTGAGCCTCAAAGATATATCATTATTTGTTTTATTGGAGAGATCCCTCTCCGGGTCCAGGAGGGCTAGATCCTAGGGCCCAAAAGTGGTTATGATGTTGTCTCATCTTTTGGCCTTGCCGATCTGGCCAAAACATGGGAACCCCAACAGGATGCTCCTACACCCGAGATTCTTCAGTAGTAAACTGAACGGATGCCCCAACACCCAATGAGCTACAACTCACCCTAGCACCACCCTACCACCCTATAGAAGAATAAAAGAAGAATGGACTCCCGTACCAGGGAAAATGGTCCACTTTACAATGATATAGAATGATGTAGAAGAGGAAGATATACTAGACCATAACCCCAACTTTGACACAACCACCTAATGATGATCCTAGACCTCCCAACACTGCCTCTTCAACCCTTGGCAGATAGACACTAGTACAATTTGTACAATAATGTATTTACAATGACTAAGTACAATGATATCTTTACAATGATTGTATGCAGTGTTGCCCACTTGAAGACTTCATATGATGAACTTCTTGCTACTGTTATGCACCTTGGTTGCTGCTCTTGTCATGCTACTCTCTGCTGCACCTTGCTTTGCTTTGCTGCCATAGAAATTCTAGTCCTTTGCAACCCTTGACAACACATGATCTAGCTTTTTCTTGCCTTCTAGGAGGTCGATATTGAATCTAGTGTATCTCTGTTATTTCAGATCCTCAATATCTGATTTCCGGTCCTGTAGTAGTCCTCTGAGCCTTCTTTTTAATTCCATAGGTCTGACCCAATTTGGATTCTTCAAGAAAGAGTTACGCCCAATCTCTCACAATGCCCTAATTATGGATTGTTTCAGCAGAGCGCACTTGTATGACATGCCACGTGTCATTGTTTCCTCATTTGGCTCTAAAATTGATAGAGAAAAGATTACAGACTGTGCATTATCTACCAATTTTTACAGAATTCCAATCCAATACTCGGAGAGAGAGTTATGATGATTTTACCAAGGTCACTTCTTTGAGATGAATTTTAGGAGCCTGCCATAACCATGACTTCCACAGATCATATCTCCAAAAATGTTGTGCACCTTGATATTAAATTTTTACTACAGCTTCCTCACGATTTCATCTTCACCTCTTAAAAATTTCAGCTTCTGAACCTTCGTAGAAACAAAGTTAGAGCAAAAATTCCACGATAACCTGTTTCAGATGGCCGAATCCCTTGCATAAGGAGGAAATGAAGATCACAATTTATATGAATACTTAAGTTGAGAGGGGCTTCAAAAAGTGAACGTGGGAGGGATTTTAGGAGCACCAAAAATATTAATTATGACTTTTCAATGACCCATGCCCCAACCCCATGGGGTTTTAGCCCACTAACTGTGGTTACAAACTTCAAACATGAATCTCTCTCAAACCGTGAAGAATTACATGGCGTGCCATATATCAATGGAAACATTTCAACATGTAGAAAACATCAAAAGAATTATTAACCCATAATATATTAATTTGGTAGGTTAAAATTCCCATGCAATGTTGGGTTAGCCCATGGTGCTACTTGGGTTGACATCAATGACAACCGCTGAACAACAGAACCAAGACAACAGCCAACCGACAATCACTAAAGTCTTGCAACACATACCCAAATTGATCAATGAAGAACACAATAAAATGTTACTTTGTCCTATTTCTGTTCAAGAAGTTTAAAAAGCGGTGGCACAATGCAAAGACGGCAAGGCTCCAGGTCCAAATGACTTCACCTCCAACTTCTTCCATCATTTATGGGACCTCATAAAGAACGATGTCTGGCAACTAGTAGAGGAATCTCGTTCCATGTACTGGCTCCTCCCCTCTCTCAATGCCACTTTCATAGCTATCATACCCAAATAAGACCATGCTACAACTCCCGACAAGTACAGGCCAATCACCCTTTGTAATGTCATCTACAAAGTCATCTCCAAGGTGATTGCCAATAGAATCAAGCCCCTGCTGCCTCTGCTCATCTCCCCTGAACAAACTAGTTACGTGGAAGGGCGCTAGGTCCTCGACGGGATCATTCTCATGCATGAGATCATCCACTCTTTGAAACAAAACAAAAAGGCAGGTATGCTTCTAAAAATTGACTTATCTAAAGTATTTGACAAGTTAAGCTGGAATTATATACAGAAAATGCTAGCAGCCTATGGCTTCAGCCCTACTTGGATCAGATGGGTTATGAATCTAATTTCCTCCTCCTTCTTCTCCATTTTTTTCAATGGCATCCCCTCTCACCCCTTCTCCCCGTCCCGTGGTATTCGCCAAGGTGATCCCCTCTCTCCATTTCTCTTTGTTCTAATGGCAGAAGGACTTGGTCGCCTCATCCAACAAGCTCTCCATTCCCAGCAACTCTGCGGTATCTCGGTTCATGGTTCCTTGGCCACCACTCATCAACAGTTTGTTGATGATAACATGATATTCAGGCACCCTTCGGTCTAAGAATCTCTCACCTACAAATCCATTCTGGATACTTTCTCGTATGCCTATGGCACCTCTGTCAATGCTACCAAATCTCAGATCTTCTTCTTCAATACCCCGATCTCTACACAAAACAACATAGCCAGGATCCTTGGGTTCACTATAGCACATCTACCTGCCAAGTACCTGGGAGCCCCTCTGATAGCCTCAACCATCAAGCACTCCTCCTGGAAATCACTTCTTGAAAAATTGGAAGTTAGGCTCTCCTCTTGGACTTTCCGCTCCCTCAATCTGGCCAGTCATCTCACTCTCATCAAATCTGTTCTGCAATCTATGCCCCTCTATTTATTCTATGTTCTTTCCACCCAAATGGGGTCCTAAAGAAAATCAAATCATTGCAACGTAATTTTATTTGGGGATCCTCCGGGAAAAACATAAAATAGGCATTGGTCAATTGGACAACGGTCTGCAAACTGAAGAAAATTGGAGGACTTGGTCTCTGTGATCCATACCACAGTAATGCTGTCATGGGAGCCAAAATCTGGTGGCAATGGTTGTCAGCTCCACATACACCATGGGAATTACTCTGGATGGCCCAATATGCTAATCATAGACCACCCGAAGATCTCATTCTCCTGACAATGGTGGAAGTGGGCTCACAGATCTGGAATGCAGCCAAACAACATAGATTCCTGATACAAGAATACAACGTCTGGGAAAACCGTGCTGGTATCACTGCCCGCTTCTGGATGGACTCATGGCAACAATGAACCAGACTTGTCAGCATCATCACACCACAGATACAATCGAAGGTGATCGACAGACTAGAAGCCAATTTCAATCATTATTAGACCGCAACCCCTAACTAGGGGGTTCAGGCAATGGAAGCAGGTAGCTCACTTCCTAAATCAATGACAGGAGAACACTCACAATGCCCTTGACATAGAGCTCAACTGTAGGAAAATCAGATACTTGGAGGAAAAGGATCTCCTCCGATGGGGATACATACCATGTGGAAAATTCAGTACTAAAGAGGCCTACACACTCTTAACTCATAGCCAAGATCCCACAGAACCCATCTGTGACTTGGTCTATGAGCATATGAACTAAAGTTTCAACATTCATGTGGCTCTTATGTCATAAGAGGATCCTCACTTGGGACAAATTCATCAAAAGGGGTTTCACAGGGCCTTCACGATGCCCCAACTGTATGAATCATGATGAAACAATCTAGCATCTATTGGATACCTGCTCACTAGAAAATTTCCTCTGGGAAAAAATCAGCTTCAGATGCAGAAGAGAAGGCAGAACACCAGGGGACTTGAATACCACCATTTGCAACTGGCCCTCCGCTCCATACAGTAGTAACCTACTAAACTCTTTTTGGAAGCTTATCCCAGGTCTCACTCTTTAGACAATCTAGAAAGAAAGGAATAAGCATATCTTCAAGAACCAAAGCACTCCTCTGGACATTATATGGAACAATCTATGCTATAATATACAAGAAACCTTGGGTCTCCATCATTGGCGACAGGAAGATTACCCATGCAAACCTTGGAAATATCTATTTGGGAAAATTGGCAACGCGCGCTCCCTCCATGTCTTCTTCCTGACCACTCACCCAGAACACATGTGGACACTCCATGCAACTGGATCCCTCCCTCAGTCGGTTTATTGAAGATGAAATTCGACGGTACCTCAAAGGGCAATCCAGGTGAAGCAGGTTACGGAGGAATCTTCAGGGACCATAAAGGTAATCCCTTTTTAATCTTCTTCAGATCCATAGGATGGGATTCCAACAACTCTGCAAAACTTGAAGGCTTATGGCAAGGTTTGTGCCTAGCTCAACAACACAATTACTTCCCTAATGAAATCGAAGGTGACTCCCAAATCCTCATCAACATGGCCAATCAACTTCACATGGGAGCCTCTACCTCCAAAATCGCTGACGTCTGGAGACTAACTACAAGACTGGACCTCATAGCAAATTGGTTGCAACAACACAGGGCCATATCCTTCAAACATGTCAAGTGATTTGGCAACAAGGTGGTGGATCTATTGGCTAACAAAGGTGTGAATAGTCCTCAAATCCTTAATGTAGGACCCCTCACCATTCTCAATGATAGCAACCTTATTAAGGAATGCACTAATCTGGTGCACAAAGACAACACACCCCCGGATGCGAGTGCTTAATGAAGATTATACGGTACTGGGCTTGTGGGTTAGTGCGTGGCAAGGCCACATGGCCACCCACAAGCCACACCATCGGACATTTACTCCATTTAAGAGCTCTGGCTGTCACCCCGAGATGCATTTAATCCATTGCAAACGTCGAGGCTGCTGATTGTTTACTTCTTCCTCGTCGATAGTTACTTCTTGTTCTACAATTTTATCTGTTTCTTTTTCAGCCTCTGTCTTAAGTTTCAAATATTATAGATCCTCATCATTACTTGCTAGAACACCATCTTCATCAAATGTAACATTTATGCTCTGCACTATCTGTTTTCGTCTTAGATTATAACATTTATAGGCCTTTCTTTTGTGTGAGTAACCAACAAAGACACCTTCATCAACATGTGATTCAAACTTACCCAAATTTTGATCTTCTCTTTTGATATAACATTTTCTTTCGAAGATTACGAAATATTTCACATTAGCTCGTTTTCCTTTCCATAATTCAAATGGAGTTGTGTTGCAATTATTTGTGAGAAGACTTCAGTTTATAATGAAGACTGTCATATCAATTGCTTGAACCCGGAATTTTTCATCCAATTTTGAGTCCTTCAACATTGTTCTACCCATTTCTTGTACAGTTCTATTCTTTCTTTCAGCAACTCCATTTTGCTGAGGTGTTCGTGCTGTTGAAAATTGCCTTTTTATTCCATTTTCGTCACAGTATTGCTGAAATAATTTGGAAGTGAATTCTCCACCATTATCCGATCTTAAACACTTTATTTTCAAATCAGTTTCATTTTCAACCAACTCCTTGTAGATCTTAAAGCACTCAAATGCTTCAGATTTTTTCTTTAGGAAACTAACGGCTGTCATCCTGGTATAGTCATCTATCATTAACATGAAATATAATTCTCCATATAAGCCTTTTGTTCTCATAGGACCACATAGATCAGTATGTATCAATTCCAATGGATGTGATGAAAAGTGTTCTTTTGTTTTAAATTGGACTTTTGTCTGCTTGCCATGCCGACATGCCTCACATAGTGTGTTGGAAGGTTTTGATATTGTGACATTTCGTCTTCATATTTTCTCTTATCTGACAAAAGATTATTTAAAAATTTATGTGACCACATTCGTTTGTGCCATAACCAAGTTTCATCTTCTTTAGCTAGTAGACATGCTTTAGTTGCTTCATCGAACATATATGTCGTTTGGAGCTCGACTTTACTTGTGCTTACAATTTTACCATACCTGCCTTTCCTGATTTCACATTTTGTGGAGTTGAATAGCATTGTGTGTCCTTGATCACACATTTGTCCAACACTAAGCAGATTGTGATTCATGTTTTTGACCAATAGAACATTCTTAGCTCTAAAGGATTTGACAAGTTAAGCTGGAATTATATACACCAAATGCTAGCAGCCTATGGCTTCAGCCCTACTTGGATCAGATGGGTTATGAATCTAATTTCCTCCTCCTTCTTCTCCATTCTGTTCAATGGAAACCCCTCTCACCTCTTCTCCTCGTCCCGTGGTATTCGCCAAGGTGATCCCCTCTCTCCATTTCTCTTTGTTCTAATGGCAGAAGGACTTGGTCACCTCACCCAACAAGCTCTCCATTCCCAACAACTCCGCGGTATCTCGGTTCATGGTTCCTTGGAAACCACTCATCAACAGTTTTTTGACAATAACATGCTATTTGATACCCTTTAGTCCAAGAAGCTCTCACCTACAAATCCATTCTGGATGCTTTCTCATATGCCTCTTGCACCTCTGTCAATGCTACCAAATCTCAGATCTTCTTCTTCAATACCCCGATCTCTACACAAAACAACATAGCCAGGATCCTTGGGTTCACTATAGCACATATACCTTCCAAGTACCTGGGAGCCCCTCTAATAGACTCAACCATCAAGCACTCCTCTTGGCAATCACTTCTTGAAAAATTGGAAGTTAGGCTCTCCTCCTAGACTTTCTTCTCCCTCAATCTGGCCAGTCATCTCACTCTCATCAAATCCATTCTGCAGTCTATGCCCCTCTATTTATTCTCTATTCTTGCCACCCCAAAGTGGGTCCTAAAGCAAATCAAATCACTGCAATGTAATTTTCTTTGGGGATCCTCTGGGCAAAACAAAAAATGGGCATTGGTCAATTGGACAATGGTCTGCAAACTGAAGAAAACTGGAGGACTTTGTCTCCGTGATCCGTACCACAGTAATGCTGTCATGGGAGCCAAAATCTAGTGGCAATGGTTTTCAGCTCCACATACACCATGGGCATTACTCTGGATGGCCAAATATGCTAATCATAGACCACTCGAAGATCTCATTCACCTGACAATGGTGGAAGTGGGCTCACAGATCTGGAATGCAGCCAAACAACATAGATTCCTGATACAAGAACACAACGTCTGGGAAATCCGTGCCGGTATCACCACCCGCTTCTGGATGGACTCATGTTAACAATGACCCAGACTTGTCAACATCATCACACCACAGATACAACCGGAGGTGATCGACAGACTAGAAGCCAATGTCAATAATTTTTGGACCGCAACCCCTAACCAGGGGTTTAGGTAGTGGAAGCAGGCGACTCACTTCCTAAATCAATGACAGGAGAACACTCACAACTCCCTCGACACAGAGCTCAACTACAGGAAAATAAAATACTAGGAGGAAAAGGATTTCCTCTTATGGGGATACACACCACGCGGAAAATTCAGTACTAAAGAAGCCTACACACTCTTAACTCATAGCCAAGATCCCACAGACCCCATCTGGGACAACCTTTGGTCTCTGAGCATATGGCCTAAAGTTTCAACATTCATGTGGCTCTTATGTCATAGGAGAATCCTCACTTGGGACAAATTCATCAAAAGGGATTTCACAGGGCCTTCACGATGCCCCAACTGTATGAATCACGATGAAACAATCCAGCATCTGTTGGATACTTGCTCACTGGCGAATTTCCTCTGGGAAAAAGTTAGCTTCAGATGCAGAAGAGAGGGCAGAACACCAGGGGACTTGAATACCACCATTCGCAACTGGCCCTCTGCTCCATACAGCAGTAACCTACTCAACTCTTTGTGGAAGCTTATCCTAGGTCGCACTCTTTGGACAATCTAGAAAGAAAGGAATAAGCAGATCTTCAAGAACCAAAGCACTCCTCTGGACATTATATGGAACAATCTATGCTATAATATACAAGAAACCCTGGGTCTCCATCATTGGCGACAGGAATATTACCCATGCAAACCTTGGAAAGATCTATTTGGGAAAATTGGCAACTCGCGCTCCCTCTCGGTATTCTTTCTGACCACTCACCCAGAACACATGTGGACACTCCATGCAACTGGATCCCTCCCTCAGCCGGTTTATTGAAGATGAACTTCGACGGTGCCTCAAAGGGCAATCTAGGTGAAGCAAGTTACGGAGGAATCTTCAAGGACCATAAAGGTAATCCCTTGCTAATATTCTTCGGATCCATAGGATGGGATTCCAACAACTCTACAGAACTTGATGTCTTATGGCAAGGGTTGTGCCTAGCTCAACAACACAATTACTTCCCTATTGAAATCGAATGTGACTCCAAAATCCTCATCAACATGGCCAATCAACTTCACATGGGAGCCTCTGCCTCCAAAGTTGCTGACATATTGAGACCAACTGCAAGACTAGACCTCATAGCAGATTGGTTGCAACAACACAGGGCCATATCCTTCAAACATGTCAAGCAATTTGGAAACAAGGCGGTGGATCTATTGGCTAACAAAGGTGTGAATAGTACTCAAATCCTTAATTTAGGACCCCTCACCATTCTCGATGATAGCAACCTTATTTAGGAATGCACTAATCTGGTGCACAAAGACAACACACCCCCAGATGCAGGTGCTTAATGAATATTATCCGATACTGGGCTTGTGGGTCAGCGTGTGGCAAGGCCACATGGCCACCCACAAGCCACACCAACGGACATTTACTCCATTTAAGAGCTCTGGTCGTCACCCCAAGATGCATTTACTCCATTGCAAACGTCGAGGCTGCTCCTTCTACCTCAAAATAACGTTCCTCACTCATACGCCTGGTTATGTTCTTCAGCCTCCTGGTTCTGCTCTTCAGCCACCTGGTTCTATGCCTCTCTAGTCTTCTCCTTTGCGAAGCTGATGTCCCCCTGAAGTCGCGGAGCTGAGCTCCCGCACGCCGACAGGGAGATGTTGTAGTCTTCGGTGCTGCATTGAATTCCTCCCGGGCCACCATTACTCGCAAAGCATCCTATGCCATTTGCACCTCTCTGCTGCCTTTGGCCTTACCACCATCTCGGAGCTTCAGTCGCAGTGGTGCAACTGGCCTGCTTCTTCTACCACCCTGAGTGCCATCCGCCCCTACTGCACCATTATGCCTCGAATTAGGCATGGCATGAGATGCAGGCGTGGCAGCAGCAGAGGCCACGCTGCCCGTCCGTCGCCCTCTTCTCAGTCCAGTTCTTCGTCTTCTTCCTTGGAACATTCTTGGGGCAGGTATCCGGAAACTCATAGCGAACGCAGTTGCTTGGTTGGTCTGTCTCGCCCCTCCGCTTGGCCCTCTACCTCAGAGCCCTCTCCTCATCTTCCGCCTCGCTTGGTCCCCTCCATCATTTTGCAGACCCCCAGTTCTGCCCAATTCCACTTTCATTTCTCCTTAGACCACCCTCATGTTGTAGCCACCATCTTGGTTTTCTTCTGGGAGGAACCTGCTGAGGTTCCCAGCCACGGTCCGCCCATTCTGCAGAAGCACCCTCGTAGTGACCTCAACCCCTCTGCGGATGAGGAGAAGCAACATCTCTCTGGCAAGAAAAATTCGTGCTCAGACAGCAGCAGCAGCTTGGGAAACAACAAGGACGGCAAGGAGTAGAGTAAGTAGGCCATGGGTAAAGGTGGTGAAGTCACAGCGCCCCAACATGTAGCACTTGCCACCCAGGACGCCGACGAAGAAGAATACATATGGCTCATCGTAGAAGAGACACCTCCTGTGCCCCATGACACCTAGGCTATCAGGTTTTCTCTAGTTTATGGATCTCAGCATCATAATTTTGTTAAATGTTACTATCTATGTTTTGCACAATCAATTTTGTCTGTATAAAACTGGTTTCCTCACGCGAGGCAACGAATCAAACTCTCTTTGGGCTGGTTTCCCCTGCGTGGGTAGCTCCCTTTTGTTGTTTTGTTGCAAGCTATGCCATTGATACAGGCTTGAACTGTAGAGGCCAGAGCCTCCATGTATATTATGTTTAACTAATAGAATTTAATCTTACTTAGAAAGAAAAACATTACACCGAAATGTATGAAAACCATGCAGCCATTTTATTATGTAAATTAGCAGCAAATAAGTATAATAGAAGCAGGCACAACTCAAATAATCAAGGAAAATAAGCCTCCCATGGATATCTATGCCAAAAGTGAAATGTTGCTACATAAAGGATTGCCCAAGAACAAGTACATCGTACTCATAGATGGTACACTACTATTGGAAATGTAAAATAACATAGATCTGAAAATATATGGCTCATACAATGCCGGGAAGGATTTCCTAAAATATGAAAAATAACAAAATGTCGGAATGGAGCCCTAGGAATGAATAACAGCTGCAACTCAATAATTGGATGAAGATGGATGTAGATGATACATATGATAAATGGATCTCCTCCAATAGATCCTTCAGGTGAAAGGATGATCCAATCACTGAAGATCTCACCCTCCAATCAAACACTGAAACCCCTCACTGCAATGGCTCACTGAAATAATGCAGTCAAAGAGGGATACTGCACTGTAGATTATAATAATATGTTGGCATGGTGCCAACATGTGAAATAAAGCCCAATAAATCCCTTTTCTGATCTCCGAAAGAAAAGTACACTTCCTCCTCTGAAAACTAGCTCCGAAAATGGGTTTCTCAACTGTCCACTGCAACACGCTGCAACACAACAAAATCCTATGCAGAAACTATGCTATAGCTGAAGACTGAAGCTTGGCCTTAAGCCTGAGTGTGGAAAATGAAGTGCAAGCTCCCCCAAGAGGCCTCTCAAGAAAGGAGATGGGATTCCCGCTCGGGAACACCCAGTGCTAAACAACACAACAATCTCAACTAAACAGCTGAAGAATGTGCAATAGTCATGCAAACGATAAAATCAATAATCAATAACCTACCTCATTATGGCTACCTTTCCGTCCTTATAAACAAGTGTGAGCCTTCTTAGCTTGGGTCCCACTCATTATGGTTTCCACCTGTTGAAGCCTCGAAAATCACCGCAACAACATTGGGGGATAACCACCCAGTCTGGAGCTTGAAGCAACTCTTTTTTTGTTTGGAGTAGTGGCTCCGACTGGTTAAATTAGGTCCAATTACCTTTTCCCAAACTCCGATTACTTAAAATATAACTTTCATTCATTAACGAAGAAGAGATATCAGATCAGCTCTCTTGCTGATTAGGCAAGAGAGTTGATCCTTAAGCTGATATGGGGCTCAACCAAACCACGACTAAGTTATGTCTTACAATTAGTTTAACTATTGTAACCTAACTAATTTTATATTATTAAATTACTGTTAATTTTTAATCCTAAATGACACTATGAAAATGTTATCTCTATGAAAATTGTTAGTTTAATACTATCTATTAATCCTAAAATAACACACTGTTAATGCTACACTAATGTTAAAGTTTTTATTTTAAGTATTAAAGTACTCCTATTTATCTCATATGTCAAATCTAAACTAATATATCCTATGTTATTATGCTAATTAACTAACTATAATATATACTTTAAACTATAATATATTCCTAAATATCACTAATATAGTTCTAATAATAATTCTAAATATTTAATCTCGTTTATTATAAGATTATAATATATCTATAATAAACTATGAAATTAAGTTAACTAAATAAACATTTAATAATATCTATTTAAATGCACTACCATAATTAAAATTACATTAAACTATTATTAAATATTAAATATTAATTAATATTCAATATGCTAAAAGTTAACTCTAAGAAATCTATGATAACCTATAAGATGAAAGTTTAACTAAATATTACTATTATTTATTCTAAGTAAACAATTAATAAAATCTTATTTAACTTATACTACTATATTAAAGTTAAAATTATTCTAATTATTATTTATTAAAAGTGTATGTTACAAATTAATGAGTAATTAGGATGTTAAGGCTAATTCTAATGAGAAAAAGAAAAATGATTTCTAATATTAATTGTTAAAATTAAATGGACTAATATATACTATATTACAATTAGTCTTTATGATTGATTTTTTAAATGTTTTGGATAAAGATTAAAATCAATCAAAAAGAGTTGACTAATATAAGAGTTGAATTGTGCCACTGAGAACCAAAAAATGTTTGCCTTTTATGTAGATTTCTTTAATCCTAAGAGTAAAATCCTATCTCAGACTAAGATGGGATAGCCCTCTCTTAATCCAAGAGCAAATTAAATAAAACAAGGAGAAAGACAGGTTTATGATCAAGTTCACTATTTAATTTCCATTAATTAAAAGAAGAAATTCATATTTAATTAATGGGGTGAAAGAAAAATACATTTGCAAGTTAAATATAAGAAATTATTATTTAATCTCAAATATATTTCAGTGAAATTGTTATAATTCTGATCTTGTTCTGAATAAAATAAGGGGAAAGACTGGTTTTATGATTGAATTCACTATGTAGTTTACATTAATTAAAAGAAGAAATTCATATTTAATTAATGGGATAAAAGCAAAATACATTTACGAATTAAATATAAGAAATTATTATTTACTCACAAATATATTTCAGTGAATTCGTTATAGATCCGATCTCATTCTGCCTCTTGGAGATAGCTCCTACAAAGCTTCAAATCATATTAAAATTGAACCAACATAAATGTTAAGTATCAATAAAAAATATATTTTAGAATAGAAATCGAATTCAATTACAAAACTTGGACACAATTAAAAATTCAACATTTAGGTAAAAATACTCATGAATGGAAATTCAAAATAATGCCAAAGCTTTGCTGACTAAATATACAGTCATTGAGAATTTCAGACCTATGATTTTACTACATGTAGAAATGCTAGGCAATATTACAAAGGAAAAAAAACTCTCTTACAATCTTTACAATCACCTCCTCCACACAAAACAGAAATGCATAAGTGTAGATTGAATGGTAGCAAATAATCCCCTATGTTGGATCGCGACCCTTTCCTCCTTCTTTTGTAGAGTCTCCTTCAAACTGTTGAAAAATTGATTTAAAAATATTTCTCCACCCTTTAGTCATGTCTATTTCTGTTTCTTTAATAAGCCTTTTGAGTTTGTTTGATATCCTTGATTTCATGCTCAAAATCTTGCCTTCTCCATCTTCAATAACCAATAGCCAATTGTGAGTAGTTACGAGTTATCCATTCTAAGAAGAGAGTGAAAAAGGACCCATGCCATTGATCACGCCATATAAAAATGTCAACAGAAACGAGCGAATAATGGAAACGATACGAATTTGATATTCTTCGTGAAGTTAACGTGCCTCATATTCCTGCAATACAAACAATTAAATCATTCTTATTCAGCCAAAGGAAATCTTAGAAAGATATCGTTTTTTGTATTTAGATCTCGGCGTGTAAGGAACGTGTCTGAAATTGCTTGATTTACGTGATATGGAGTTATAGCTGGAGATTTATATCAATAAATTTCGATGCTATGTGATCTTGGTTGGCGGTCAACTTAGATATTTTGGTGATCAAAACAAATCCGACGTGATTTTATAACCTGTCATATGAAATGGTTGCGTTGATAGGTGGTGTATGATTTAGTGCGAAGGTCAATGGCTAGAATTGTAAAGATCCAAAGCATGAGCTTTACAGAATCTTAACCCTTCATCAATTATCCATCAACGGTGAACACTTAATCTCAACTCTTCATTGCACAAGTCTAGTCCCCACCCTTTATTGAAAAAGTCAACGTAATAAAGATTTCACGTTTATTCATGCCATAACATATGATCCATATCCCAATCAACAAAGGAGTCGATCGGGAGTTTCGGTGATACATTATATTTCTTGTGGAATTAATTATGTGCACACCCAAACAAAACGACCTTAAGAATAGTAAGTATTTCAGATTTTAGTTGAAAGAAATCGTTCTTCCCCCTTGAAGATATTATCTCATAGTTTTAGGTTTTCTAAGGGTTTTTTTGAAAATTTTTCTATTAATATATATTTAACCAACCTAATTATATTATAGTTTAGGTTTATGACTTTATTTTGTGCTTTATATGGGAGATTCCTTCCAAAGTGGAAGTACCTCCTGATCTTCCAAGGCTAAGGAGTAGCCCCTTTGCACCATGATAGTGCCATCACCTACTCCTGCAACATCATGCCAAGCATGGGAGAGGATCAACCCATACTCTCTCAAGAAAACCCAAGGCAACAAAATCTCTTGTTGCTCCCTTATCTCTCCCTCATACAATTCATGGAGTAAGATCATGATGGTTGACTTGTAGAATGCCCCATACAACCAAATCTTCTACTTCCATAATATATGGGTGCCATGCAATGCCCCAACCCATAACATACCTTTTGAAAAAGGATATTTCACATTATGGCCAAACTCTATTAAGAGTATCCAGTGCAGCCTTGCCTCCTGCTGCCCTATGTCATAGATCTGCAAGGGGCTTTCCAACCTCTTGTTCATCAACATCACCCATCCAACCAATGGTGAATTTCTATCATCATGCCCAACATTGGCATTCTCCCAATGAATAATACCATAATAGTAATGGGAGACAAGATGTATCCCATCAACCATCTGTCTTTCCTTTGCTACACATGTGGAATGGTCATTGGAATGCCCCACTAATTTTTGGGCCCCCAACTCATCACTGCTACTCAAGGACAGTGTTGTTGATCTCCATGATGGAGCACCTACTATTTCAAGAACATGTTCACTGCTGAACATATAGTTCTGCATTGCATTGCCTAGGATAATGCTCATCCCATCCTCCAAAAATCTACACTCCAACCTCAAGAGTTGTGTACAACTCAAAAATGAGTAA
The DNA here is from genome assembly GCA_034641835.2 of Pinus albicaulis. NCBI lineage: Eukaryota > Viridiplantae > Streptophyta > Pinopsida > Pinales > Pinaceae > Pinus > Pinus albicaulis. The sequence goes on along the minus strand of CM076579.1, from coordinate 1,235,138,707 downwards.
GTAAGATGAATTTTTATCTCTTCCTTGAGTCTATCAAGGATCCTCAGTGTAGTGATAGTGTACTGCTCCAAATCAGCAGTGTATCTTGACCCCAGGTTATGCAATGGCATACAACTCTCCATAAGATCTGCTGAAATGACAAGAAATGGAAACTTAGGCATACCTTGGTGAAGCTTGGGATCATTTTGTATGGTTGTAAGAGTTCCTTCCTCCAATGTGATGGCTCCCCCAACTGTTGGTGTTGCTGGCTGCTCCTCCATAGTTGCATCAGCACTCGTACAAGTCCCTTCAGGTGGTGCTGATGGATTCTCCTCCTCTAATTTCTCCTTGCCAAATTTTTTAATCACCCTTTGAGTAAATTCTGCAAAAGTAGTCACTTTTTCATGACTCAAATGGCTGAACCACCAAGTGTTTGCTTCACCCTCAAGGTGAAGTGCTGCAATCTCTACAACCTCTCTTTCTACCACTAGATGTAGTAGGAAGAATGCATCTAGCTTTCTTGCCCAAACCCTTGTTGTACATGTGGATGACCCATCAAAAGTAGACAATAGGAACCTATTTCCCTTGATTCTCTTGCTGCTACAAGGTCTCCTTTCTTCCTCAAGCTATATGAATTGTGGAGAGTTAGAATCTCCATGAAAGCTACAGGTTGAGATTTATATTAAGCAATGTATTCACTTAGAATTTCATGATCCAAGTGCCCTCCATCTCTATGCATTTTGTTTCCTTTTTCAAAAGGAATGGGCATAGTTCCATTGCTTCTTTCCACTCTCCTTTGCTTGACCTCCTTGGTGAGGCCCTTCCCGGATCTGAAAAGAGATGAGATAAAACTCATTCTCTCCATCATTCTGATATTTCTCTTCTTCTTCTTATTCTCCTAATAGCATAATGACTTAGATCCACGAGCTGAGTCAAGATTATGCTCTGATACCACTATAATATCCCAAAATGGGGAAGCAACAATATATTAACATAAAACTGGAAATAGTAGTGAATAACATTACACCAAAATGTATGAAAACCATGGAGCCATTTTATTATGTAAATCAATAGCAAATAAATACAATAGAAGCGAGCACAACTCAAATAATCAAGGGAAATAAGCCTCCCATGGATAGCTATGCCAAAAGTGAAATGTTGCTACATAGCAGATTACCCAAGAACAAGTACATCACAGTCATAGATGGTACACTACTAATGGAAATGTATAATAACATAGATATGCAAATATATGGCTCATACATTGCCAGGAGTAAATATCTAAACTCCCAAATACTTTTTCAAGACAACTTGGGAAGGATTTCCTGAAATATGCAAAAGTAGAAAATGCCAGAATGCAGCCCTAGGATTGAATAATAGCTGTAACTCAAGAACTTGATGAATATATCTGTAGATGATACATATGATAAATGGATCTCCTCCAATAGATCCTTCAGGTGAAAGGCTGATCCAATCACTGAAGATCTCACCCTCCAATCAAACACTGAAACCCCTCACTGCAATGACTCACTGAAATAATGCAGTCAATGAGGGATATTGCACTATAGATGATAAGAATATGTTGGTCTGGTACCAAGATGTGAAATAAATCTCGATAAAATCCTTTTATGATCTCCTAAAGAAAAGGATGCTTCTTCATTTGAAAAACTAGATCTGTAAATGGGTTTCTCAACCCTCCACTACAACACCTTGCAACACAACACAATCCTCTGCAGAAATTGTGTTGTAGCTGAAGAATAAAGCTTGGCCTTAAGCCTGAGTGTGGAAAATGAAGTGCAAGCTCCCCCAAGAGGCCTCTCAAGAAAGGATATGGGATTCCCGCTCGGGAACACCCGGTGCTAAACAACACAACAATCTCAACTAAACAGCTGAAGAATGCACAATAGTCATGTAGACCATAAAATCAATAATCAATAACATGCCTCACTATGGATGCCTTTCCCTCCTTATAAATAAGTGGCAGCCTTCTTACCTTGGGTACCACTCATTAGGGTTTCCACCTTCTTGGAATCTTCCTCCCATTATCACTGGGTTGTCTCTATTGATGAGCTACTCCATCCATACCAGCGTTGTTGACATGGTCAAACTTGACCTTGTCCACATGTATTTTCCCCTGTTCACACATGAGGGTGCTAAATCCAGCTATTATTATGATCCCATTTTACATGAAGAGGGATTTTATGCTTGTTTAAGATATGTATGGGCCTCCTTACCCATTTATTCATCTAGCTAGGTGTTAAAAACAAAATTAATATTCCCAATAGCTGCATGCCAATTTAGGAATATTACATTCTTTGACCCCAATATGCCAAAAAAACCTATATGGAAAATTCAAAGAAGAATATAAATATGATATAAAAATAACATCAAATATAATTATTGCGATAAATGTACACTGTTTAAAGTTATAAATCTAATAAAAATTAGATTGAATGTACCTTCACAATTCCATTAATTGGTTAGTCTCATGGCTTAGTGCAGTGATGCACCATTGAACAACTTATTTAGTTGAGACAAGTTGGTTTGTAGAGGGGTCCATTTGATATCTCCAAAGTACTCATTTTATGCATGCCCCTACATCGTCATGTTCTCGTTTTCCATGAACAGTCTCAAAGAAATTCCAAAAATGTTTAATGCAGGTTTTCATATGAAGACAACACAACCAAAAGAATGATCACGAATATTTGAATTGACCTACGCATCTTCTGACCATATCCAATGTTAATTTAATTTTATTCCACGACTTTTCAAGGAGTCATAAATCTTTCCAAAATAGTTTAAAAAAATATATGTATCATGCGTATGATCTTCACTGATATAAAAGTGATATTCTTTAAGAACATGCTGATTTTCACTGGTGCTTTATATATGATCAAAATTTTGTTCAACATGCCTATATAGAATATGGACGAGCATGGAGACTTGATCAAAATGATAGTATTCACTCTAAATTTCTTTTTTTGGAACAAATGTGTAGTTTTCTATAAAATCAATTACTGACAAAATGGTCCCTGGTGGAAAAAATTCATGGGATTTTTTGAATTGCAAGTCTTACCATCGAACTCTATGGGAATTGTTTGTGTATTTATAAATTTTTGCCTCAAACTTTCTCAAAAAATTAATCACAAAAATTTCTTCTTCTTGAAAATCAATTCTTTTAGCACTTGAACCTTTGAACTGATGTATGGATATATTCATATCTCTTCCATTTCACATTCATGTTTGATTAGATTTAGATCAAGGACCCAGGTGATATCTAAAATTTAAAAGTGTTCAAAAGATTGTTGAACCTGAGCAACCGGATAGATCCCATCCTCGTGATTCTGGTTCTGCAAACGGTTCGAAAAAATGACACCTTGTGAAGAGGTTATCGCGATTTGAAACGTCTAGTAAACTGCAAATTTTCATAGTTGGCTAGAGTTGACTAGGCATTTGAACAGTCAGCAATAAAGAATATTATAGGGAATATTCCTGGAATATTTTTAGAATATTCCCCAAAATATTCTTTCTGGGCCAACCTCAGGCTGACAAGTGTCAATGTATTATTGGTCAATGGTTGTAAGTTTTGGTATGAGGGCCAATCACAGGCCGCCACGTGGCAGGCTCGGAGGCTGCCACGTGGCCCAAGAAGGTTGAATAAAATTTTTGTGGGTCTTCAAGAGTCGACCTCGTGATGTCAGGAAAAGCACGCCCGCGACTTAAGTGCCCGTGCTACCATTTTTCTTAACATTATATGCATTCGGGTTTTATTTGAACTTTAATGTAATGTGAGTTGGGGGTTGGGACCGCTAGCGGTCCATGATATATGGTCACACAACTAACATTAAACACAAAAATAAAACGGTTAAACCAATGGTTAAATCCCACAATCTCCGCAGTTTAAAACTTATCCGTTGCATATGTCACATGCCACGGTTTTCTCCGACTGTTTTAATGTTTTAACTCGGAGTTCTGCCTAACCCCCATGTTTACCGCCATGGTTTCGCAGACCGTTACGGTAAGGCCCATGTTAGGGGTGCGCATGTGGCCACCCCTACCCATAAAATTTATTATAACTTTTATTTCGGTGGATTTTTTGGATCATGCCCCAAATTTAGGGCGGTAAATGATATTTTAGCTCCAGTTAACTGGAGTGCTCCATTTTTAGTGGAGCGTTTTTAGGTGAAACTGGACAAATGAGTTGGAGACTCATTTTTCATCAATTGTGATAGTGTGAATAGTAAATTTAGAATTTCTCGGACATTCCAGAGCCATTTTTGAGGGTTTCAGAGCCCTCAGAGAAATGATGAGAATGATTTTTCTTCAGAGAAGTTCGAAGCACCACTAGGGCCACCAGGGGCCAGCAGCAAAATGAGGCCTAGCCAGGGCAACTAGAGGCCATCCTCAGGAAATCAATAGTAAATTTTGGATGTTTCAGACATTCTGGAGCCATTGGTGAGATTTTTAGAGCCAGCGGAGGACTTCTGAAGGCTAATATGCTTCAGAGAAGTTCTAAGGGCCACCAAGGGCCAGCAAGAGAATGATGCCTAGATTGTGCAGCCAGAGGGCATTCTCAGTAAACCAATAGTCTATTATGACTATATTGAACCTTATGAATACAATGGAAGGATTTTTAGAATATTTTGGAGACTTTTGAAGTTTGAGATGCGTCGGCGAATTTTTCAGTGAGCCTAGAGACAGAGGGTGCCACCAGGTGTTGGGGCATAACCAGAGTAGCAAGAGGCCTTTTTCAGCAAGTGAATAGTCTATTCTAACTATTTTCGACATTATAAATCCAATGGAAGGATTTATAGAGTCATTTAGAGACTTTTAGAGCCAAAGAAGCCATAGAGAAGTTTTAGGCAACCTAGGGCCAACAGGAGTTGGAGGCCTAGATTGGGGAGCTAGAGCTCATTTGGATAAAATTAATAGTCTATTTTGGATGAATGATATATGTTGGAGACAGTAGAAAATGTTTCAGGTACCGAAAAGGATTTCTAAGGGAGTTAGTGCCATAGAGAAGCTCAGGAATTCCTAAGGGCACGGACAATATAGGTCAAGTTAAAGGAATCCTAGGTCCATCTCCAGAGAGATAGCAACCAATACATGGGTATGATGGTTTTCTAAACCCATTGGTAAAACATGAACAACCATTGGCGTTGTGTTAGTAAATTGTAAAATATTTTTTCCATCATAATTCCAAAGAGCCAAGTCAGTTGAAAAAGGCTCAAGGAGACGTAGCCCACGACATACGGGTGAACTCCTTTATTAAATTTCTTGTTATGTGTTGATGATTATTTGTTGCAGTTTATGGTTGTTGTACATGCTTAAAAACACATTCACCTGGTTCAAGTATTACATTCCACATTATCAAGTATAATAAAGATCTTAATTTTTTTTAACTGAGTGGGAGGTGCTTGCATAGCATAACAATTTAGCCACCAATTTCAGATCGTGTGGTATTAGAGCACTAGGTTTTTTTCTTGACAGAGCACTAACTTTCTTGTTTTACTTGAAAGGTGTTTAATAGTGCAAAGAATTTAACTGTTTGCAAATTGACTCATGCTTACAAGTTTGAGTTTGCTAGAGGTGAAGGGGATCTATTGCTAACTAAGTCTAGAAGAGAACAAGAAGGAAGAAGGATGAAAGCATATTAGTTACCCAAAATACCTCAAGGAAACCCTTGAAGCACAAGAGGGATTATTTGCAAAAGAGGTTGCTTGAAGAAGAGATACAAGCTGTAGAAAAGAGCTTGAATCTACAACCCGATTTGTTAAGAAGCTTTGTCAAAAAAAATTTGAAGCTTTGTGAATTTTTGTTGAAGTTATTTTGTTCATTTACATAATGATGAAAAATTCATCAAGTGAGGTTTCAAAATCCTCCTCCTTTGCAAGACACTTTGATAAAGAGATGAAGCAGGACTTCTATATCTTGAAGGATATGGTGCAAAGTCTGTATGAAGATGGAAAGGAAAGAACTAGACTTCATAAGCAATTGGTTGTTATGAATCAAGAGAAAGAAGAAATTCTTCAAAGAATGCATATATGGAGATGCGACTCCATCATGCCCAATAGGCCTTAACCAAACACATGCATGAAGTAGAGGTAAAACACTCAAATTTATCTTGAATTTCCTCTTCAGATAGATGTGTAGGTTCATTTTAAAAACACACTAGAGGTATAGGGTCCAAGTTGATGTTAAAAATGGCCTATGAAGGCAAGGGTCTAGGCAAACATGCACAAGGCATGACTGATCCTATTATGGTTGAGGAAAGGCCTAAGAAGTTTGGTCTAGGCTATGTTCAATCTTACGGCGAAAACTCTACAGCCATGAAGGCATTTGAGACAACTCCAAGAAGAAATTTTGTTGCAAGTTCTAAACCACAAACATGTCAAGTTTTTTTTCAAGTTTAATTCCATTGTTTAAAGCCTATGTTGTAGCAAGATGTTTGTAGATATGCAGCTTATGGCAAGCAAGAGATTTTTGACAGCTATCAAGACATGAACATTGATGTCGGTCTTCAAAAGAGAGTTGGAACCTCTACAAGTTCATATCCTCAAGAAGGTAAAAAACATGGGCATGAAAAGTAGCATTTGAGGTATAATTATTCCCATAGTGAAGTTTATTATGTTTATGTTAAGCATGGAAAATCTGCATGCATGTATGGAAGAAAGAGTTGATGTTCCTATTGTGGTTTGTTTCACTATGAAGTTTCAAGATACTGGAAGAGGATGAAGGCATATAGGAAACAATTGAAGTGAAGGCAACTTGCACAGAAGATGCAAAATACTTGCACACATTGTGAGAAGAAGGGAAATTTTATTGCGCAATGTTGGACATTGCATCCAATTAATCATCCCAAGAATTTGAAGCAAGAGGATAAAAATATTGGCAAGAATGGAACCAAATATTCCATCATTGATGTGAGAACATTTGTTTCACAGGAAAAATATTTTCAACAGCAAAAATAGCCATGGAAGTGGCTTGGTAAGAAGTGGTTTGACTTCTTGACCCAGTAAGACATACATTCATTTGTACATATGCAAATTTCAGTCATGTATGTATGTATTTATGTTAGAAACTTACATTTGTTTGAGCCACCTTTGATCAACGATCAAGGAAATGATGTTCAGCTACCTTTAATTGAAGATTTCTAGCCAGAAATTTCTGGATGAGCTCAAAGAGGATACAATTATTTACAGGAGGACAAGAGTATCAAAGAGGGAAATTGTTGACTACCTTCGAGTTGGGCTCAAAGGAACTAAGGCAAGCAAGGAAAAGTGAATGGAGGTTGGAAATGCGAGGGAGTTGTACTATTGAACATGTAGTCAGTCTTTCGGGGTCCAAAATATTCCTAATGGGGAAGAGTGATCAGATTTGGATCAGGGACCTAAGTGATAGCTCAAATTTCAAAGCGTTCGAAAGAGTGCTGAACCTAAGCGACCGGATATATCTCGTCTTCCTAATTCCAGCACCATGAACGGTTCAAAAAATCGACACCATATGAAGAAGTTATCGAGATTTGAAAAGTTTGGTAAACTACAAATTTTGAAAGCTGACCAAGGTTGACTGGGCATTTGAACAGTCATAAACAAAGAATATTCTAGGGAATATTCCTCAAAATATTCCCCAGAATATTCCTTCTAGGGCAACCCGAGGCTGACAAGTGTCAATGTATTATTGGTCAATGGTTGTACGTTTTGGTATAAGGGCCAATCACAGGCCGCCATGTGGTCCAAGAAGGTTGAATAATTTTTTTGTTGGTCTGCAAGAGCCAGTCCTGCAACCTCAGGTAGAGCATGCCCGTGACTTAACTTCCTGCGCTATGACGTTTCTTAAAATTATATGAAGTAGGGTTTTATTTGAACTTTAATGTAATGTGAGTTGGGGGTTGGGACCACTGGCGATCCCAACCCACGAGCGGTCCATGATATATGGTCACACGACTAATGTTAAATGCAACCATAAAATAGTTAAACTGACGGTTAACTCCTGCAGTCTCTGCATTTTAAAACTTATCCGTTGCAATTGTCACATGCCACGGTGTTCTCTGACAGTTTTAACGTTTTAACTCAGATTTCGTCTAACCTCTGTGGTTACTGCCGTGGTTCTTGTTGGGATCCTGTGATTTAGTAGATTGGCATACTAAATTACAAGGCAACACATAAACCATTCTTTAGAGCTCTAGAATCTAGCCCTCCTAGTCTCAGAGAGGGATCTCTTAATATGTTTGCAAAGATATGACTTGTTTTCTTGAAAAAAGGTTGATTTTAGGCTAGTTATTAATAATGAGTTTGTTTGATTGTTTGTGGGACATGATGATCTTGGCAGCATAGATAGAAAAGGGAAATCTATAAGTCATTGGGCAATGGAATCAAGTAGAAGTTTGTAACAAGTTTGTAGATGAATTAAGGGTATCAAAGGGAAAATCTAACTTGGCTATTGGATCTACAAATTTTTTAGGTGAAATGAAATGAACATTAGGGGTTTAGAATGAAAAGTAGAACCAATGGCAGTTAAGAATCCTTAATTATATGTACTTCTCAACAAAGAGACTTAAAACATCATTTTAATAGGAAAGAGTATTTTATAGACAGGGCTAACCATGAATTCTACAAATCACACTTCAGCAAATAAAAATTTCAAGAAAAACTTTCAAAATGAAATCTAAGAGTCGAGGAACGCTTTATTTCATCAAATATTTCACTTTCAAGGATAAGAAAACATTCAAGATTCACAAATAACTACATTCATCAACAAATAGGTCAAAACATCCACAGGTTCCAGAACATTAAATTTCTTTCAACTTTAGCAGAACTATGTATTACTTCAAAGAGTCATCAAATGCCCCCCAATCATACAATGAGTTCGAATGCAGTATTTATGCTGCAAATGAGGAGGTGGAACCATCTAGGGTTCAAAATGTTATAAATGACATAGTAAATGCACTCCTATCCTTAAAATCCATGCAAGGCATAAGGTAGGAATGTCTCTCAGCTACTTCTCTGTGTAATAAATCCGTCTTTACTTCCTAAGGATAAAATAGTTGAAAATATTGACTTTGAGGTCTTTTTGGTAGCTGGAAATTACTTCTGAGCTTTCTTTTGGAAAATATCCCTAACTATGCTTTTATTGTGTATTATTTTGAGGAAATAGGCCTGTAGGTGCCATTTCTAAGGATCAATTGCCTCATCGATGTGGCATTTGGAGGCTTTCTTGACTGATCTGTCTCTTTATGGCTTTAAACACTGATTTAGGCCCTGATCTTTATTTTGGGCCTTCATAATCATTTTCGGGCTTTAAACTATGTCTTTATCCTTTAAAATGTGGATTAACTTTAAATCTTCATACTTTTCTTTAATCTTTTAATCTTTAATCTCCACTGTCTTTCATTTTTCTTCTTATTTTTCCTTTGTTAGTGTACATGTGTCTTTGGCGTGCCGAGGGTTTCATTGTATAGCCAATGCTCATGAGGCACCGTTTAAACCTTGAAATTCAACCCCGCGGATCCCTTTTCTGCATGATTTTAGCCTGAAGATCGTCATCCTTGACCCTTTGTCACTTTATCATGACTGTGGGATGGCTTTACAGCTCATCCACCATGAAACCTTTTTTGTAAGGGGCATGAAGTGAAGGAACAACAACGAAGGAACAACAGCGAGGGAACTGAAACGAGGGAACAACAACAAAGGAACAGCAGCGAAGGAACAACAGTAAAGATCGATTTTTCCTAGAAAACACCATAAGGCTTCAAGAATCAGTAGTTTTCTATGAAAATAATCTCTTGAAGGCTCAAGACCTGTTTTAGCCATCATTTGCTGTGACAAAATTTACTGATGGCTAACAGTGGCTCCACTTGGGGATGGCAGCTCCTTGGAGGTGTCGAAAACTTCAGAACTTTATCTTTGGGATGCAGACCCACACCTTATCCATTGAAAACCTACTTCTTCTTTGATCATGCTGCTTTAAAAGATGATCGATGCTTATACCAAACAACTACATACACAGCCTACCTCCTAACATTTTTTCTTCATAAGGTGCACTTGGACTTGCAAACCTTTAACATCCACATTTTATTCTTTTATTTTGAAAGGAGGAAACTAATCTAAATCTATCCTTATTTCTTCCATGAGTTCAGGCTAAACTGTTGAACTCATAAATTCTCTACCTAAGCTACTGTCTGTTAGGATTAAGCTGTCTGGCAGATTTTATTCTCTATTTTCTAAAATAGGAAATTTAAACACAGTCAAATTAGGATTAGACTGTCTGATTTGCTATGGTGTTTATGGCTATGTACAAGCTGCACATAGACTTGATTTGCAGAAAAAATGAAACAAAATGGTGAAGGCTTAGTATCTGAAAATTATAAAAATCCTTCTAGTCTTTTTCCAGCTCTGGTTTTGATCTATTTAGAGCTATCTTTTTTCCTTTTCTTGATTCAGATTTTGAGTTTATTAGAATCATTGCATTTCTATCCTAATCTATTCTACTGATAAGCTAAGTCTGAAAAAATCTTATCAATCTGTTCTTCTACTAACTTATCAACATAAAGTTAAAGAATGTTCAACCATGATTAGGCTAGATGACTGAACAATATATCATTTTTTAATCAGCAGTGGCACTTCGATTTTCTCACTTTCAAAAAATTCTCTTTTTTGGGTATGGGGCTGTACCTTTTTTGAATTTGCCCTCTTTTCTTTTTCTGTTGTTTTTATGTTTTTCCTTTTTTCAAATTGAGAAGCAATGTTATATATAGTGAAAGATAAACACTTTGAAATTTAGGACTCTTGGCAGAAATAGTGTTTGAGCATCCTGCCATTGACCGGACCTCAAAATAAATCTTCTCCATTCAGCTCTTGCAGAGAGAATGCATTATGACCTATGATAGAATGGATAATTTAGGGCCCTTTCCATAGATTTTCAAATTTGCCATGTTTTCCCTTTTCTTCCCTTCTAGAATCCCACTTTATAACTACATTTCCAACTTGGAAATCATTTTCTTTAGTCCTCTTGTAAAATAATTTCTTGATACTCTCGTGTACTGTTTGTGTTCTGTTGTACACTTCCTCTCTGGTCTGTTGTAAATGAATGGTCGAATGATCCTTCTCTGCATATCATTTTCCTTAGATTGTACTTCTTGGAGGAGTTTCATGACTGGAACTCCTAAAGAGGTTGGGAAGACTGCATCCATGGCATAAACCAGCTGATAGGGGGACATAATTATTGACTTTTTAGTGGTTAATCTATCATCCCATAATGCATGAACAAGCTTACTATGCCATGATTTCTGATTCTGTTCCAACTTTTTTTTTATAATATTGACAAGGCTCTTGTTAGAGGATTCAGCTAATCCCTTTCCTTGAGGATAGTAGGCAGTGGAATGACCCAAGGTGATATGTTATTTATGGCAGAAGTCAACCATTTTCTTATATTTGAAGGCAGCAGCATTGTCTGTGATAATTTTTCTTGGATAGCCAAATTTGGATAGTATGTTGGTTTCAAGGAACTTGATAATGACAGAGTCAATAGCATTCCTAGAGGGTATGGCTTCTATGCACTTGGTAAAATAATTAGTGGCAGTGAGGATCCACTTATGTTGGGCTGATGAATATGGGTGAATTTCCCAGTGAAGTCCAAGCCCCATTATTGAAGGGGAGCCTCAACACTAATGGGATGTAAGGGTAAGGGTAGGATTTTTCTTTTGCCATAAAAAATTTGACATTTATGGCAAGACATGACAAGTTTCTGAGTATCTGGGAAAAGGGTGGGCCAATAATAACCAGACCTGAGGATTTTGTTTGATGTGGTATTCCAGTACAGATTTCCTCCACATTCTCCCTCATGCAGCTCATGTATGATTTTTCCTGCATCAACCTCAAGTAGACATTTAAGAAATATTCCAACAGCATTTTTCCAATATAACACCCCATCTAATATGCAATAATTTAAAGCTTTCTGTTTCAAAAATCTAGCTTTAGTTTTGGACAAAGAAGGGGGGGTATTCTGATAAAGCAGCACATATATGATATATGCATACCAAGTTGAATTCACAAATGTTTCTTCGATGAATGGAGCTGTGAATTCCTTTATTTATTCTAAGACATCAACCATATTCATATCTAGTGCTTGGAATTTTGATTCAGCCATGAGTTTTGCTAATCCCTGCCCTTTGATTAATTTAGTAGGCTTGATTTCTAAGTCATATTCTAAAATAACAGCAATCCATTTTCTCCTTTTACCATCAGGGTCTTGACTTAGAATATCCTTGACAATTATGTGTGGAACAAAAGCAATGGTGTGAGAATGCAGAATATAGACTCTAAATTCTTTCAATGCTTTTACCAAGGCTAAGGCTTGTTTCTCCATGATGTTATACTTGAGGGGAGCATCTCTTAATGCCCTACTAAAAAAGCATATTGGTTGTTCATGCCCCATGTCATTCTTTTGCAGTAATACTGTAGCTATTGTATGTTCATATGCAAAGGAAAATATATAATTTTTTTTGGTGAAATCAGGACTTATGAGAACCAGTGTTTGGGTTAGAGCTTGTTTTACCAGTTCAAATGATTGTTTAGCTTGTATTGTCCATTTAACACCTATCTCTTTCTTTAGCATGTTTGTGATATTTCTTAATAGCTCAGCAAGGTTGGGGATGAATCTTCTTAAAAAATTTATCTTCCCAATGAAAGATTGTAATTCTTTGAGGTTTCTAGGATGACTGACTTTCAATATGCCATCAATCATTTTAGGGTTTAATTTGATTCCCTCTTCAGAAATTATGTGGCCAAGAAACTTCCCTCCTTGGAGACCAAAGAGTGTCTTTTTGGGATTCAAGATAAGCCATATTTCCTACATTTCTCAAAAAAATTTCTTAAATGAATCAAGTGTTCTTGATCAGTTTTAGAGAAAACAATAATGTCATCAACGTAAATGATTATAAAATAGCCTATGTATTCTGAAAAAGCTATTTCCATGGCCCTTTGGAAGGTGGCCCCTGCATTCATTAAACGAAATGGCATTTTGACGTACATGAATGTACCCCAAGGTGTAGTAAAAGCAGTTTTATGTTGGTCACTTGGGAGTACTAAAACCTGATTGTAACCTGAGAACCCATCCAACACTGAAATTCTTTTAGAACCAACCACCCTTTGAAGTATATGATCCATTTTTGGTAAGGGATAGTTATCTTTAAGGGAGGCTCTATTTAGATTCCTGAAATCAATGTAGAGCCTAATTTCTCCAGTCTATTTCCTAACAGATACTAAGTTGGAAACCCATTCTGAGTACCTGATGGGAACTATGATCCAAACATCATACATTTTCTTAATCTCTTTCTCAACTAAAGGCAATAAAACATTGTTTATCCTTTTGAGTTTTTTCTTGAAAGGTTTCTGATTTTCCTTAAGAGGAATTTTGTGTTGAATGATGTTGGTATCATATGATTATAGGTCCTTGTATCCCCATGCAAACACATCTCTAAATTCTTTGAAAAGGTCTATGTATTGCTGTTTAATTGAGCTGGGAGAGTGCTAGATAGCTTGATCATTTTGGGTTCTGCTAGGCTGCCTATGTTATGTTCTTCTATGTTTGTTTCTATAGGCTCCATTCTTGGTTCTTTGGCTACATCATTGAAATCAAAAAGTTGTTTTAATGGTGTAAGACCTCTTGGAATTGTATCATTTTTACATTGTAAAACTTCCAGGTCTTTCTGATCTGTACTGTCAACTATTTCTGCTCTAAAAGGATGTTCAAAATGGTTTATATGAACAGAAAAAGACATCTTTGTTTCATGGATTTGTTCTTCATTAAGACAATTTTCCTCATGGCTTGAAGTAGGTGTTGGTATGTAAAATTCATTCTTTGATTGCAGAAAATCATGTATGTGTTTGTCTCCTTCAAAGAATTGCCAATAATCTTCATTGTCTGGCATTGTAGGTCTATTTTTTACCTTTATATCGAACTGTTCATTTGTCTGTGGTATTTTGCAATTACTAGCAACAAATTCAAGTTCATTTGCTAGATGATTTTGAGTTCTTGGGATGAAAATGAGTTCATATTTTTCAAAGGTTTTCAGGAGATCAAGGGCAGCATTTCTATATTCTCTGAGTTTTGGGTTTTTAGTTGAATACTCTCCTTTAATCTGTCTGATAATTAGCTCAGAATCCCCTTGGACTGATATTCTTTTGACTCCTAAATCTTTGAGTAAGCGTAGGCCAATAAGGAGGGCTTCATATTCAATGATTTTATTTGTGCATGGAAAATCTAATTTATAGGAAAATCCTTTGTTTGTGTTCTGTATCCATACACCAGCCCCTGCACTTAATTTTCTTCAAGAGCCATCGAAGTTTATTTTCCAAGGTATTTCAATCTCTTTTTCATTTTCTTTCTACTATTCAAGGCTGCTAAAATCTGGATTGTTCTTTTCTTGAGTTGATGGAAGATTTGACTATTCTGGTAGACTAAATTCTCCTTTGTTTTCCTTTTCTTGTTGGCTGATTTCATCTTCATTATATAAGAGAAAGGAATCCAATTTGAATGGATGGAGTAGATAGGAGAATTTTTTGGTCTATCTATGTTTCTCACCATGTATTTCATGTGGGATTCCCTGTATAATCTTCTAGTTTGGTTAAATACTAGGATGGTGGCATAAGACATGTCCATTTGAAGACTCCCCTGTAATTTGGCTCCCCATGATCTAGATAAAAGCATGCCATACTTAGGGCGGATGTCAACTACCACTATGTCCATTACTAGACTCTTAGCAGTAATTTGTGACAAGTTAACACATGAATCTTTAATTAGGCCCAAGCATTTGACCCTGCTTGAATCAAAGGAATATAGGTCTTTATATGGTTTAGTAATTTCTAAGCCTAGGCTTTCAATTACTACTTTGGGCATAAGATTGTGAGAAGCACTTGAGTCTAGCATGGCATTATGCAAGATTTTATCATGTATATTCAAGCTGACATAGAAGGGAGGGACAAACCCTTCTTGGTATTTCCCTTAAACTTCAGGACCAAACAATAATTCTGGTTTAACATATGCCAATTTTAAAGTATCAGTGTCACTGCCCATATTCAAAGCTTTCAAAACTTGTTTTTTATATACATCCTGAGTTACTCATCAGCCCATGGTACAAGGAGATAGTGGAATATCTTCTAACACTCAACTTCTCTCCTAGCTGTGATAAAGCTAAATACAGAACACTAAGGTTGAGATCACAGAAGTACATAGTTGCCAATGGCCGGATGTACTGGCGAGATCCCTCAGGCATCATGCTCCTTTGTCTCATAGAAGACGAGGTTGAGAGTATAATGGCCGAATTTCATGAAGGTATCTTTGGGGGTCATTATAGTTGGAGGGCCACTACTCACAAAATCCTGAAGGTTGGTTTCTTCTGGCCCAAACTCTTTGGAGATGTGTTTTCCCAGGTCAGAACTTGTGAGAAATGCTAAAGATTTGTTGAAAGACAGACGTTGGCACCTCTGCCCATGATCCCTGTTCACGTGGATGAACCATTCCAGCAATGGGGAATTGACTTTATCGGTGAAATACATCCTCCATCAAGTGGTTAGCATAAGTGGATACTAACTGCCACAGATTATTTCACGAAGTGGGTGGAAGCTATACTAGCAAGGAATGCAACAGATGCTATGGTAATGAAATTTATGGAAGAAAATATCATATCCAGATTTGGCTGCCCTGCCAAGATAGTGACTGACAATGCATAGGCCTTTAAGTCTGCAAAGTTTGTCAGTTTATGCCAGTAGTATAACATTGCGCTAGGTCACTCGATGACCTATTACCCACAAGGAAATAGTCTGGTAGAGTCTTCAAATAAAACCCTGGTGAGGGCACTGTTGAAGGCTATCAACGAAAATCAGAAAAATTGGGATTCCCAGTTGAAATTCGTTCCGTGGGCCAACAGGATTACCAGCAAGAGAGAAACCAGGAATTCCCCGTATGAATTAGTAATGGGAGGGCAGCAGTATTCCCTGTATAGTTAGCCTTACCAGTAGTCGGATTCATGCAATAAAGTCAAGAAGAACCCGATGATGTGACTAGGAGAATCAATCAGCTGGTGGAGTTAGAAGAAACACAGAACCAGGTAAGTTAGAGGCTAACTGAATATCCAGAGAAGATGAAGGACCTTTTTGATCAGCATGCCAAGGATAGGAAGTTGCAGGTTTCGGATTTAGTGCTTATATGGGATATTCGAAGAGCTGAAAAGGGGAAACATGGTAAATTTGACCCCCTCTGGTTCGGCCCTTTTAAAATTGTGGAACAAGGGGGAAATAACACTTTCATGTTGGAAAATTTACAGGGAGACTTGCTCGATGCCCCTATAAATGGTTAGTTCCTCAAACCTTACTTCCAGTTCTGATTCAAGACGAGAGAGCCTGATGTATTATACTGTACATTAGTTTTATGTTTTTATCTTTGTCTAAATGATGTGTTTTTCATGATGAATCATGAAGAGAAAAATAAAAAGTGCTGAAGAGTGGTGTCCACACAGAAGATTAACTGATGGTCTGCGAAGTTCTCGACATGTCCAAGGATGAACGTGTCATCCCCAGGTGGAGCCAATGTTGATCATATGGTTAAAATTAGTCATTTTTAAAGATATCCTTGAGTAGCCAAGTATCGAATGTCATGACTCATGGTGAAAAGTTTAAATGATGGCTGGAGAGAAACGATGCTAAGCTAAGTCACGTGGCTGAATTACTAAGCACATGTTCGAACAGGGGGCTAAATTATTTTTGAGCCTTCAAGGAATGCATTTCCTCTGAAAACACATCATCCTCGAAGCCTCTTTGTGCCCTTGTCCTTTGATATATCCTCACCGCTATTTCCAGTTTAAAAGCCTCTCTGTTCGTGTGAAGAATGCCCAAAAAGGCCTTTTCCCTCTTATTTCATTCCCCCTAAACCTCTGTTTTCATCACCTTTTCTCCCCTTTTAATTCCCCACTTACCCTTCAAATCATCCTAGCTCTCCTTTTAAGCCTTTCAAATACCCTTTGATTGGTTTAATAGCCCCTTTTTCCTCTACCGTTTCCCTCTTTTGGCCTTTAAACGCACTAAAAATAGGCCAAAATCCCACTTTTTTAACATACGCAGGCTTAGCCCCTTTCGGCCAGCCCCCTCAACCACTTCCCCTCCATATACCCTGTGCTCGAGACCAAGCGCTTAAGGCCTAGGCGCTAATCGCAATCAGAAGGAACAGAGCGTGCATTCCTTTGTTAAGAGATTTTCCTCGATGCGATGAAGTTTTACACTGTTGGCTTCCGATTTGTTTTCAACCATCGATCTTTAAAAGATTCGATGGCCTAGCGCTAATCGCATCACTCCAGCCCATGTGTCCCCTCCTCCTATCTTCTCCGATCACGATCCTCTGATCCGATTGCAGCCGTTGACCTCTCAAAGATCCAACGGTCTAGATCTCATTGCTCCTGCTCATCGCATCAACCTCCCTCCTTGCCGATTCAATCTCCACCGTCGATCTTGTTCCAGATCGGATGGCTAGCGCTTGATCGTGCATCACCAATTACAAGTTCTAAAGGTGTTACCCTCCGTCCCTTCTATTTGCGATCCACCGATCCTATCGTGATTGTCCGTTTGATCCAGATCTACGGCCCACAATGTATCGCGCATTTCACCATTTTTCTTCATTGGATGTCCCCATTTATTCCACCAGATGATCCTAATCATCGATCTCCTCCTGAGATCTGACAGCTCGCATTAAATCACCCTCTGCCTTAACCAGGTCCCACCATCAAAGGCCTAATTACATTCATTCGATCCATTTCCTTTTTATTTTCCCAAGACTTAAACTCTGGCGTTTACACCAATTATCATTTATTCTCCCGTTTTCACCATTCTCGCCACCATTCCTCCAGGCCTTCACAGCATCCCTTCCGCCACTCCCTGGATTTCATAATGAGTTTATCGTATTGTGTAGGGTTGTTACAGAAGTGATAAATTCACTCTAGGTTCCATAATCACAGTCACTGTGATTCCGAACGCAGAGGGGTTATTGTAGCAGCGGTCAGAGTAGCAGCAGAGATGGATTAGAAAGATTAAAGCCTATTATTGAAGATTAAACACTTTAATCCTTGTTCAAAAGGAAAGGACGTAGTTGGAAGACTAAAGAGCACATGTAACAGCCATATCTACGTTTGAATATCTGTGGGACGTTTTTCTCCAGACAATACACCTTCCCACTAAAGCCTCCATGCCTCCTCGAGCCCAGAAACAATTAATTACACTGACAGAAGCTTCTTAAAGACTGTCAGAACCAGCAATTATGGAGTATGGAGACCCACAGACCTTATATCCATGCCATTAATTCCTGAAGGTAGAACAAAGAGCTTTACAGCCAGAAAGGACTCTAAAGAAACATCAGAGGTCAGATATCGACCTGACAAAGACCCCTCAGCCATACTATAAAGTAAATACAGTGATGCAGTGCCATTAAGCAATATGGGCGTGGATGCTTCCTCCATGCTGTCTTAAAGAATCAATTTAATGTACATCTTCCACTCCTGTTACTCGTTTTTCTCCTATAAGAACCCCCAAGAACAGATTGTAAAAGGTTCCAGATTTTCAGAAAAATATGATGTGAGAAAGTTTTGTATGCATTTTGTTGAACTTTTATATGAGTGCAAAGAGCCTGTCAGGTTTCAGTGATGAGGAGTTCCATCTTTAACGAGGATTTTGGTCTTTGTGCTTCACAATCTGTAACTCTCCCCTATATGTGATAGTTTAATTTTTCATCTCGTTTTCATCCATTTCTCTTGTATCATGTTCTGGAATGCGAGTGGCTCACCGGTTTTTGGTATGAATTTATCCTAATTGATACTCATGCTAGAACCTTTCAAGCGCTTTAAATATGGCTCAGGCGTGATATACTGTTTCATTTTCCACTTCAACCATACTTCTGCTATATTAGCTTCTATGGGATGTTATTTTTAAAATGTTATTGTCATGTATGGATTCTTAATTTTGTAAGCCCATTAGATGTTGATATTTGCTTTTGGATATCATCCCAATGACAGTTAGTATTATCTCAATCTTTCATACGTAGTAAACACCTTCTGATTATTCATCTCTGTGAGGTATTTTAGAACCCAAACCTCTTTACAGTAAGCTACCTTTGAATTGTCTGATACATTTGTATTAGAGTTTCACACCTTGCCTCTGCAGTATTTCTTTCCCTGTGTCAAGCTTTTGAAAGTTTTGGTCCCATTCAAATTAACCTTCCTGTTTATAAGAGATAGCATGAGAGCATTTTTCTGATAACTTCCCATATTATATCATATGCTCCTTGCTATATAAGATGTCCTAGGCACTGGTCTTTCACAACTCAAGGTTATCTCTAGGGTTGACAATGGGCATAATGCCCATGCTCGTGACATTGAAAACAATTCACTATGGACATGTTTCACTTGTTGCCATATTTAGACTCAGATTTGGAATGGAAGTTCTTTCCATTCCCCTTCTTTTCCTTAACAGGAAAATCACAATCTTCTTCGTCTTCATTCTTAGATGAAGATCCATCTCTGATATTCCGTATAAACTCTTCCTGCACCAAATCCAACCTCAGTTGTTCCCAATTTGGAAAATTTTCCCTTCCATTGACAGAGTCCTAGTAATTATGCCAACTCTTGGGAATTCATAGAAGAGCTAGGCTCACCAAATCATCATTAGTTACAGTAATTCCAATGCTCCCAACCTCATCCAGACATTGGACAAACTTTGTTAGATATTTTGGCATGGAGTCACCTTTCTACATTTTGATCTTCCTTAGCTTATCTTTCAGTGCCAATTTCCTATGGTCATTGTTGCTCTGAAATAGACTTGTCAAAGCTTTCCACATCGCATATGGTGTCGCTTTTCCATGGAGGCTTGAGACAATGTGGTCTCGTACTCCCTACACCAAGATCCTCCTCGCCTTTGCCACTTTCTTTTTCCATGCATCAATATTTGCAACATCTATCACAACGGGTTTAGGAACATCATTATCAATGAATTCCTTCAATCCATTGTATTTGAGTACTGCCTCCATCCTCTCTTTCCAAGAAATATAGTTAGAGATGCCCTCGAGTGCATACTCCAATCTCAATCCATTGAAATCCATTTCAATCCTGAATTAGCTGTAGCAACAAGAAATTCTTTCTGCAAATTCTGCAAACAAGAAATACAATGCCCTCTCCTGACAAGAGTCTCCAGCACTCAGTGATCTGCTTCACACTGTCCTTGAAAAAAATTGACCAATACTTAGCCAACTTCGGCCCTCTCAACAGGCTGCCTTACTCATGCAATTCATGAGAAATGAATTCCCTAAAGAATAGGAATTTTGGCCTTCCTTAATTGCGCAAGTATCATGGGAAATCCAATGGGTGTTTGGTTGCATGGGTGCAACCCAATAATCCTACAAATGATATTCAGAATCCCTTTCACCTAGATCTCAACTGGGCCTCCACTGGAACTGACATGCATGCGACTAATAATACTAAATCCTCAGTTGCATGTGAGATCACTGATTGTGAATTAAATAATATTTAATTCACTTGATCTCTCACTAGTGTATCAAATAGTTACAACTAGCACAACTGACTTTAACTCACTTGATTGAGTTAAACTGATTACAACCTACATTAACTAATGCACCATTGCACTTTGAACTCTGTTACAACTAGAATTACTCTGCATGCCTAACCAACTACCCTCAACTAGAAATTCACGAGTTAACTGAGCTCACACTCAGTTAAATATTACAAGTTATTTTGTGATTATATTACATCTTATTGCCCATATTAATTAAGGGATGACTAAAATAGACATGCACCAAATTTAGCCCACACCAGTGTAGGTGCTGCTAAGACCTGTGGTCCCACACTAGTGTAGGTGCTGCTTGGACCTCTTAGTCCCACACTAGTGTAGGTGTTGCAATTTGTTGTTGGACTTCAACACAAATTATTCAAAAATATAAACATGCTTTAGCCCGGGAATATTATGATGTGAAGGGCATCGATCCACAACTCTGCAAACATCATATTTATATCAAGAAATATTCCGGACCTATTTTCCAGTCTCAAATATGACTAAATCCACACATCGGAAACATAGTAAAATAAGAACTTAAAAAAATTATTGATTTTAATTTCATATATCCTATTTCGGATAATGAGTGGGTTTCACCACTGGTGGTAGTCCCTAAAAATATTGGAAAATGAAGAATTTAGCTCGACTACAAAGAACTCAATAAAGCTAAGCAGAAGGATCGTTTTCCTCTTCCATTGGTGGACCAAGTCCTTGACACTCTTGTTAGAAAGAAATATTTTTCATTCTTAATTGGGTTCAACGGATATAACCAAAACCATATTTCCCCTCTATACCAAGGTACAACTACGTTCACCTGTTTGTGTGGAATGTTTGCATATAGAGTCTTATAATTAGTGTTGTGCAATGCACCAACCACTTTTCAAAGGGAATTCTCAGTCATTATTTGGATTTAATTAATGAAGGACTTGAACTATATATGGATGATTTTACCCCTTATGGTAGTGATTTTGACTAAGCCTTGCATAACATTGAGAAGGTTCTTGCACTATGTATAATTACCAGGCTATGCCTCAGTGATGAAAAATTTCATATGATGGTGACAAAGGGCATACTTATGATACATTTTATTTGTGCTACAGGCATTTAGGTATACCCAACTGAGATCGAGGTAATTATTAAAATCCCTACCCCTAGAATAGAGACGAGGGACGTAATTTCCTTGGTTATGCTAGTTATTATCGTTGTTTTATAGAAAATTTTCAAAAATTGCAGTACCACTTCATGTATTAACTGGACATGTGGAATTTGAGTGCACTGATAAATGTGACAGTACTTTTGCATATCTTAAAAATATGGTCTCAACAAATCCTGTGTTGTGAGGACCAAACTGGAATATACCATTCCATATATCACAGGATGCATAAAATATCATGATAAGAGAAATCCTTAGACAAGAAGAGGATAAAAATCCTTATGTCATTTATTACATTAGTAAAAACCTTATGTTGGATGAGTTAAATTATACTGTGACAAAAAAATAATTTTTGGTCGTTGTTTATGCCATAAATAATTTTTTCCATTACATAATGAGATTTCTAGTTTTTTTGTACACTAATAATTTTTTCATTGGTTATTTAGATAAAAACCCTGTTACTAATGGTAGAATAACTAGCTGGTTACTATTATTGTAGGAGTTCGGCATTACTATAAAGGATAAGCAAGGAAAATAGAACCTTGTTGCATAATTCTTGTCAAGAGTTTGATCTGCACTCGATTCTTCCCCAAGAGAGGACCAATTCCTGGATGAACATTTTTTGGTTGTAACTATTAAAGTGCCCTGGTATGCAGATGTTGCACACTTTTCATGGACATATGGTCACATTTTCCATATAATAGTTGATATTCAAATTCAAATGTGTTAGAGAAGATGAAATTTATGATATCCTTAGGGATTTTCATGATGAGCCATGTGGAGGAAATTTTGATAACCGAAGACATGTACACAAGGTATTACAGATGGGCTATTTTTGGCACACAATATTTAAATATGAAAATAAATATGTCCATAGTTGCGAGAGTTACAAAAGGATGGGTCATCCCATTCATGCTAACACAATTCCCCCCCAACCAAAAATTGTATTGGAACCATTTCAAAGATGGGAAATGGACATTGTAGGCCCCTTTAATCCACCTTCAAATTAGAAAGCATATTCTAGTTTGTACAGATTACGTAACTAAATGGGTGGAAGTGATACCACTCCTAAGGGCCATAGAAGAAAAATCATGATTTTTCTATTCGAACGATTTTTCAATATGTGTTGCCTCAAGAGCTTGTAACAAATGGGGGATTAGAGTTGACTGCTCATAAAATTTCAGCCACACTGCAAAATTACCATATGAAACACATAATCACTTCTCCTTACCATCTGTAAGCAAATAGAAAGGTGGAAAGCACCGATAATTTACTAGAGGCGATTTTAACTAAAAAAATATCTATAAATTACCGAGATTGGTATGCCAAGCTTCCGGAAGCCTTATCGTCATATCAGACAAATTGGCACAATACCACTGGTTATTCATGTTATCAGCTCATTTTCAGTAAGGAACCAATTTTTATGATTGAATAAGAAGTTAAAACTCTCAGAAATACCAAGGAAGTCAGATTCGATCTTACAAAAGCACATAAATAGTGCTTACAACAACTCAATGAACTAGATGAAATGTGTCTTCTTTCTCTACAACGTACTGCCATAATCTATAAATGGAGAGCTAAATGGCATGACTGGTTTATTAAAAATAAAAAATTTAGAAAGGGGATTGAGCATTGTTATACAACTATAGATTCCAAGACTTTCCATGTAAACATCATACAAGATGGTTTGGCCCTTACGAAATTACCGAGGTTTATGACAATGTGATAGTATGCCTTACCATAACTGATAATTCTAGCATTTCATTCCTTCCCAATGGGTATCAAATCTGTCTGTAACACCAAAAACTTACTCGAAAATATTTTCTTCATGAAATTGATAATGATGCAAATTTGTAGGTTGTAGCTAACAAGGGAAATATCCCTACTGTCACAAGGGGGTAAAATTTTCTTCGAAATATTATTTATCTTGTGCATAATGTAAATAATTTTATTTTGGTTTTTTATGATAAACATAGAAAGGTCACTTATATTTCAATCACAGTTGTTGTTACTTTAGTCTCAGTCATTTTTTCCTTTGTCAAAGCTGTTGTTTCCTTAGTCACAATTGTTGTTTCCTTAGTCATATCCATTGTTTCCTTAGACACAATTATTGTTTCCTTATTCCCAACCATTTTTTCCGTTATTACACATGTTGTTTCCTTAGTTATAAACATTTTTTCCTTTATCACAGTTGGCGTTTCCATTATTTCAGATGCTGGTTCCTTAGTCACAACGTTGTTTCAGTAACCACAACTGATGTTTCTTGAAATAAACTTATCATTTCCCTACCTTATTAATGTCAGTATTTATATAGGGTAAGTAACATTTTATTAACCCTATTTTCATATGATGGTGGAAAACTAACCTGTGTAATGGTTATCAATGGAGAATACTTTATGAGAAATCATTATCAGATTTTTGAAATTTCCATGATTTTTAATCATTTTGGTATTATATAAAAATGATAAAAATTGTCATGATGCATTCCTCTCATCACCACTTAAGGAGCATTTTTTCAATCCAATATTTAAAGATTATACGATCATAATATTTGAGGAAAAAATCAACGAGCTAGAAAAGTAGCTACTCTAATACTTTTTACACCATCACTAACTCTTAAGGAGTTGACATACCACGGAGATTAATAAAAAAAACAATTTAACAGAGGATCGAAGGTTTCATGATGATCTGGGCTACCATGATCAAATGATCTAGTGGAGTGACATTACCACTCCTGGTTACCAAGGCAAGGTAATGGCCTTTTTCCTTCAAGTCAAAGGATAAGAGGTCTTATCACGATTTTACTTGTTCACCTCATTAGCTTTAATGAATGGCATTATTATTATCTGGTTACCATGCCAAAATAATGACCTTATGTAAACAAATTTTGAAACTTCCTTATTAAATGAGACAATGGCATCTCAAAGGGTTAAAAAGGAAACCTTGTCGAGGCTATGGATGCCTACTGGTAGCAGAGGACATGCATGTGGCATCGAAGTAAAATTAAAAGTTACAATATATCTTGGCTATTTTTTTCCTTTAAGATTAATAAAGGAAAGATCGTTAAATTTATTATGGAAATTCATAAAATCCTCCTAGAAAGCGACGATGTTTGATTGTCCATGAGTATTTCATTATAATTATACATACTAGGAATACTTTTTGAAAATTAAACATTCTAAATGAATATCTTTTATTCTCTCTAATGATTTATGTGATGCAACTATTTTTTCCATCCATTTATTCTTTGTATAAATATCTGCATGCCTTCATTTTGTCCACATTCTCTACCAGTTATAATAATTTGAGTTACCATTACACTACATGAGTCATAAATATTTCAATTATCTCCTCACACATCACAGATACACTCCACTTGATATTTTTTCCCTTTTGATGGTTACTCTATTGTGCATCATGAATACAACCTTATCTTCTAATCATGCCAAACCTGCCATCCTATTGAAACTTGATTAACGGTCGTGGACGACCTCTACTTTTATTGGGGGCTTGATTTGGCACTGAAAAATGACTTTTTATCTGAGTTTTAAAATACCATTGCATGTCATGGTCATTGATCCTCTATACTCTGTGTAGAATTAATATTATCATACATTTTGAATTTCGTTGTTTCGATTTGAAAAATTGCGACATGTTGAACTGTTAACAATGGGTGGCCATTCAGTCTGATATGAACCTATTCAATTACAACCTTCAAAACAGGTGCACAACATCTTGATTCAAGTTGCATTGATGGATTATTTTTAACGGCTGTCGTGTTTCCATAATGAGATAGCATTAGAATTCACAAGGAATTTGGACAATGGTACAATATTGGTGAGAAATACACAGATACAAGTAGGTGAAGGTGAAATAAAAAAAGTAATAGGTCTTTCAATAGAAGGAGAAAAGTGGTAATGGATACACACTTCTCTCTAGAATTTGGCCCTCTTGTTTCTAAAAACTCATGAAGGATGATGAAGAAAGGAAAGGGGTGTAACCCCAATTCATAACTTGAACCATGGACGGAAGCAGTAGGTATCATCCAATGATATATTACCTGTGATGGTAGGTAAAACGTGGTGAGGGGATGTCATCTCAAACTAATGGTATCCTTGAGGCACAATGTAACTATAAACCTTCCCTAGTTACTTAATTCATTGTTTCATGAGACCACTACGAGGTTAGGAAGGTACAAGGGCCAATTCTCGATCATAATCTACCATGTACCTATCAAGTTATTAATCATAATGAGTCTCAATAAAGTTCAATATACTTACGAAGGGTTCCTTGGAAACCCTAATGCTAGTCAAGACATTCCCTTGGGGAATGAAATAGTCATTCGAACATTTGGGAATGTTTCAGTTAGTGATGAGTAGCTAGAAAAAGACAATGATGAACATTTAAATGAAACTCTAGCGACCAAATTTATCTTATAGGGAATTAATAAAACTGTAAAACCTCAAAAAATCAATAGATTGGAGAAAATAATGGCATTGGTTCTAGCTTCGTTACCTAAAAAAGTAAGGACATCAACTAGACTTGTAAAGAAATTTCATAGTTATTTGAATCATCTTGAGAATTTATGAGAAGAAAAATTGTCCCAAGGTTTCTTCAATATATAAGAGATGCACTAGAGAACTTATGAGAAAAATCAAATGAAATTTTACAAGCTTTGAAATAGATAGAATAGGAAACCGAAATAGCTCAAGCATTAGAAGGGATAGAGAGTTTACAGGAAACTATAAAATTTGGAGAATCCATGACCAATTTTGTAGAAGAACTTGTATCTCATTCTAAAACTCCTTTTGACGAGGGGAGGGGGGCTTCACCTAATTCACCAACCATAAACTCTTCTATTAATTCTTCAGCTAGCATTATTTTGGAATCGGATAATGACCCTGAAGTTTTTTCATCCAACGAGTGTTCTCGAGACTTTGTTGCTACTATAATAGAGCCTTAATATCTAGAGGAAATGACTCCATAGTGTTTTTAAGATTTGATTTATGAAGAAATAGATGATGGCACTGGATTTTATTTTGAACTTCAGACTGATTTTCCTAGTGAGGACTTCCTGAAGTCTAGAACTAATGTGATGATAAGGGAAGTTGACAACTAATTGACAGTCGAACTCACTCTAGAAATTATTTCCGAAAATCCCAAGATAATAGTTATTGTTTCTTCTTGAGTAGCCTTGGTTATCTGTTATGTTTAGAATACCACAGGTTGTTGAGAACTTCTGGATAGCTATGTATTTTGTTTGAAGAGGCCGATGCTTCGGGTGAACACTTCACCCATCTTTAGGCGCAAGAAACTTTATATGTCATAGGAAGAGTGTCAGACCGAAATATATAGATCAGGGGGGAGAATTATCCATTAGAGATATGGTTGAAAATTTAAGGGAATAATTATTAAATTAAAAGTCAAAGAAATTTCTAATTTAAATTAAAGTCAAATTTATAATTAAATTATTAATATACGAGTTAATCATGGGTAGTTAGATTTATATAAATGAATAAAATTAAATTAAATTAGAGATTAGAATTTTTTTAATTTTATATATGGGTAAAAATTTAAAGAAGTCAAAGAAATGATTAAATTAAAATTAAAATTATCAGTATAATTAACTTATTAATATAGGAGTTAATCACGGGTAGTTAAATTTATATAAATGAATAAAATTAAATAACATAAAATATTAAAGACATTTTAATTTTATATATGCGTCAAAATTCAAAGAAGTCAAATGAATGATTAATTTAACATTAAAATAAAAATTATAGTTAAATTATTTAATATGATTAATATGGGAGTTAATCATGAGTAGCTAGAATAGAGATGGGTAAGATTTTTTAAATATCGCGCGAGGGGGGTTAACAATTTTAGGGCTATTATAAATGGATTTCAAATCAATATGATATTATGATAGGGATATAGAAATGGATTCTTTAGATTAATTTTGAATTATAAAATATTAAATTAAAGATATGAAGTCAATATAGAGTTAGGAATAAATGGTAAAGAGATGAGGAATTTAAAAATTGGCAAATGGAGAAGGGGGGGAATTTTTATGCATTATATTCATTAAATTAAAATTAATAAAATATTAAAATATTAATGGGGATTAGACTATGAGAAGAAATAATCAAAGAAATAATTAAAGGAGGGGTAAGGGGAAGGGAGGGAAATATTAAGGAGAGAGAAAGGAAATGAGCTTAGGGGGGGTTAACATTTGAATTAGAGGTAAGGTGTTTAGAATATAGAAAGTGGATGGTGGGGTTCCATGAATGGATTAATTGGTATCCATCATCCCGGTTAAAATTATTAGGATGTTTATCAATTTCAAGGGCTTCCCTAATGACCCAGTTGGAATGGAAAGGGGCGCATGCTAATATTTTCAATTTGTAAAAAAAATAAGGTGCTTGGTAGAATGGGTGTGCTCAACAATGGCATATTTTGCGATGCGGTTGTGGATGGTTTCAACCATGTGTTCTTTCAACTGATTTTTAAAGGATTTGTTGGTTTGTCCTATGTAAGACTTTCCACATGAAAATGGGATCTCATAGACCCCAGGACCTAACATACGGTCATTTTAGTCCTTGGCTTACCTGAAGATTTGGTTGCAGGTTCTAGAGGGTTTAAAGAAGGTTTTAATGTTCTTTTTAGAAAGGATCATGGATAAATGATCACTGACTCCTTAAATTTAGGGAAGGGCTAACTTGGCTAAGGGAGGGGTGCATGGAAGGGTTTTAGGGAGGGGGTGGGAACTAGAGGTTAAGGCCTCATTGATTTTGAAAGAAGATTAACCATTAGCCTTAAGAGCTATGGAGATATTGGATTTTTCTTTGGGAAAGGATTGGGAGGATGATATTTGAATGGCTCGGGTGACAAGGGTTTTGAGAACAACAAAATTCTGAGGAGGATCATGGTGGTAGTTAGCATGAAGGTAGTTGTTGGTATGAATCTTATTTCGGAAGACTTGATGGGTTAGGCGACCATTAAAGAGGTGCAAGACAAGGACATCTATATATGGAAGGGATTTTTTCTATTGCAGCTCCACAGGTACCAGAGCTATGAGAAATAAAGAAACAGGGAAATTTCATGAGGAGATTGATAAATTGAAGAAAGAAAATAAGAAACTATGAAGGAAGGTACAAAAACTAAAAAATTGGTTGCATCACAGTAAGAAGTTTCATAAAGGTCATGAGAAGAGACATAGAAGAAAGAAGGAAATTCAATAAATGGAAGTCCAAACTGGTTTCATATCTGTCTCTAATGAAGCAAGTACCAAGACAGATTATGTTGTTGTTTCTACCGAAGTAGGAACTCAAACTGACTAGGAGGTACGAATGATTGATGCTCCTCCTAGCCTTGGTTAAGTAGGAACTCAGACTGATTCATCATTTTCCTTTAATGAAATATGAGTAAAAACAAATGATGTGCCTCCCTATAATCCATTTATTATAAATCAATCATTAAATTCTTGCACAAAACTATGGAGAAACAATAGGAGACCATAGCAAGATATCAGGGAGAAGTGGTGCCTTGGAGTGAGCATCAAGATTTTCTCCGATGATTCAGAGCACTGAGAAAAAGGGAAGATGAGACCTGTGTTCAACAAATATCATCTATGAAGGAAGTACTAAATTTAAAGGACCTCCTTAAGAAGGTTGTAGAGAAAATGAAGGAAATATTCTTCATTTATTCAAATGCCTTGGAATACAGGCACCCAGCGTATAATTATGCTTTATATTTACTTGAGGGATATCTATTGATCAAAGTAAATCCTATACAATATGGTCAACCATATGAGTTCATAAATGTACTAGATTTTATTTCTACTTTCCACAAACGGGATGAGTATACACAATATCCTCTGTGTGAATTATATATGTATAATTTCTTTTTGGAAGAGAATGTTGAAGAAAATCTTCTCCCATTTATTGGGGACATTCAATTTCAGCCTTTCATATAATTTTGCAACAACTTTGTGAAATGGGAAAAAACTTATAATACCTCTGAAATGAGAGAGCATGGTCTTAATATTTGGGTTAGAAGGGATCCTAAAAACCCCTTTCGCATAAAAAAATTTCATGGTATCTTCATAGAGAAAATTGGTGTTTCTCCTGCACTTGGATAGATTCATTATGGTATCTTGCATTTAGGGATGGAATATTTGGAAGATACTAGCAGTGAGGCTCTTTGTGGATGTATAGTTTGATGATAGAAATCACCTAATGAAATCAAGAATAAAGAACCCTTTGAATATCAAAGTTTGTAGTATGCCATGATGAGAGTAGAAGACTATGTTAACTTGGTATTGGAAAGAGGTATCAATTGGATATGATGCAGGTACATATTACCCATGATTTGGTGCCCTCAATTTTTTTATAAATATTATTATGACTTATCAGAAGTAGGTAAGTATGTGGCTTTTGGAAAACTCCAGAGTAGAAATCGATTAATGCATAGAGGAGAGGAAGCTTGTGAAGCTTACTCCTTAACTGCCTTACATATTAATCATTTGTTTGCATGACACCATGAAAAAAGGTCAGTTGGGGGGGGGGGGTGATGTTGGGCCTCATAATTGTAATAATTTCCTTTCCTTACTTCCTGGTTTTCATATTATTTTAAAATTATTTTTTTGTAATAAGGATATGATAACTTGTAGAGTATGGATTCTAGTAGTGTTTTATATGGATTTATTATTTTATTATTTGTATAAATGGATGTGTATTTAAGTGTTATTTACCTATGAATGGATCCTTGTTTTGGAAGGTAAATTATTGTTGCATTGGAATTTGATGTTGCTTCTCAAAACGATCATGGGATATCTGATAACCTCGTCCTCTTATACTTTGTTTGAAGAAAATTAGTTAAATACGAGCTTCTGACCTGGTCCTCCAGATACATTAAGATCTTTGTACTGAGAATATTTAGATTCTAAGGATTACACCTAATCATAAATAGATTCTCTATTTCTATATTTTACCGACGTCATATAAAAACTTGCATTAAGCCTCGAAAGGGGTCGTTCACTTGTAATATTATTTTTTGACATAAATTCAAACTTGCGAACACATTAATTGTAATGGATTCTATGTAATTGAATGGAAGCATTTATTGCTCAAATTTAACTTTCTGTGCTGATTATTTTCACAAGGAAGTTCGATTCTTATGATTTGGGCCCTATCGTAGAAGCAACACTATCTTCACGTGTATCATTAAACTTATGTTTGATTCTCGTATTTCAACTATATCCATTTTAACAATTATTCTTAATTTCTCTCGGTTTGTTTGTTAAATTGAATTCTCTGTTTTGGATAAAATTTATTGAGATTGTTATAGAATTTATTTTCTATAGTATTTTCATTTATTTATGTTTCCTGCAGATTATCATGGATTTTTATCTTGATTATTGAATCCCTTTCGATGGAATGATTTCATAGTATTGTTTTCCTGTTATGTAGTTGGTGTTACCTAAGAAACAACTTGATGTTCAATATTTTTTCTTTCACTATTTCCTTTAGAATCATTTAGAAGTTATTTCTTTGAATCATTTTCTGTAATTATAAATTGCATTCTGAGTTGATTTATTGGATATTGGATAAAATCGTGAAGGTGGGTTACACCTTTCTGAGAATCGGGGGTGGAAAAGTCATTTTCCCAACAGTTCGTCCGAACATTTATAAAATTTTGGCCAAAATGTGTTAGAGTTCAGCCAAACTTTTGAAATTAGTTCGGCCGAACTAATTCTTCCATTTACATTGACGACGTATTGACAACGTGGGAAAATAGATTTTTGGCTGGAGATAGGAAAACCAGAAACCAAATTTCATCTGAACTAATAGTTAGGCCGGAATAATAGTTCGATTGGACTATGAGTTCAGACGAAATTTTAAAATAATTCAGCCGAACTTTGTTTTACAAATATACCGGCTCGCAAACATGAAGAGGTTTCGGGCTTATTACCGTTGTCGCAACTGTCTCAGTTGTTTGCTATGTTTGTTGTATGTCATCTTTGTTGTTTGTTGTTGCAGGTTCTTGGAGTTGCGTAGTGGTGAGGAGGTGAGAAATTTGTTGGTGTTCTATTGTTTATTTTTTTTGTGAATTTTTTTCATTGTCGTTCTACCACTCTACTATTTTAATTTTATTGCTGTGTTTTTTTGTTTGCAAGTAATTTGTAATCTGTGTCCTACATGACGTCTTCAGCGATCTCCTGCTTGTCTTCTCATTGCGGCCTCGACTTCTTCGTCGATATCCTACCTCATCTTCTTGTTGCGGCCTCGTCTCCGAATTTCCAAGTAGAAGAAAATCTAAACAATGACTAGAAAAATTATCTAATCTAAAATAGATAGAGACATACTTGCTAGAAGTTTCAATTATTTTTTTTTTTTAATTAGAAATTATTATCATACATGGAACATGAAGATCTATTGAACCAAGATAATAATCTAGTCTAAAGTTTGTATTTTTTCCATACAATCTAGGATTTCTTTCATCACTTTCTATAGTCTGTTGAGCTTTTCAATTTCTAGTAATTCTTGAAGTTTCAATTCTGTTTGATTCATTGGAAATTATTATCATCTGATCAGTGGGTTCTTTGGAAAAGACTCATTCATCCAGCTCTGTAAAAACCATGGCCTTCCCTCATTGCTAGTGTTGTTGCTAAAGATGGTAGCCTTAAGTGATCCATCAGAGAGCCTTTTGGATGGGCTTCAATAACCATTGCCTTACATCTTCGTACTTGGTTGGTATGAACAGTAGAAATTTGCTAGTACTCTCACTACTTGATTTTTATGTTGGGATAGTCTAATGCATGCAGGCTGGTAATGTTTTACTAGCGTGAGGTGACCAATTGCTTTCTTCCATTAGGTGAAAGACCG
This sequence comes from Pinus albicaulis, assembly GCA_034641835.2. Lineage (NCBI taxonomy): Eukaryota > Viridiplantae > Streptophyta > Pinopsida > Pinales > Pinaceae > Pinus > Pinus albicaulis. Next base: position 1,235,106,086 of record CM076579.1, on the reverse strand, counting down.
AAACAATACAATACTCCACCCCCTACCCAATAAGTAAAATGAGAAGTCATTGGTTTCAATAGTAAATTCAGTTAGCGGAGTTTAGAAAAAATAGCCATGTTGAAAGAAAATAGTCGTGTTGAAAGAAGGAGCCCTCCCTAGCAGCCTTATGACGAGGTGCATCAATTGAGAAAAGTCTCTTATTGTCAGTCTCTTAAGCTGTTGTTGGCCGGGTTCAGTTCTTGATCTGTCATAACACTTGCTCAGTGGGCCTAGGATCAGGTGGAATTGATATCTTTGTTGTAGGTTTATATTGAACCAATATAATAATCTAGTCTGAAGTTTGTATTTTTTCCATACAATCTAGGATTTCTATCATCACTTTCTTTAGTCCGTTGAGCTTTTCAATTGCCAGTAATTCTTGAAGAAAATTTTTTATTGTTATGTGAATTTCTATCATATTTTAGAGTGCCTTAAGTCTACATCCATATCGACACGGACTCACGGATGTCTGTAGTGTGACCTTGAAGTGGTTGTCCCTTACCTCTGCTTGCTTCCTAGGATGCCTGCCTGGATGAAGAGTTGTATGAGTGTGAGCATGAGCATGAACCTGAGCTGCCGTAAATAAAATCATTTAAATAAAGAGGCATAATTCCAATCTAATTAAAAATAAAATTTATAGAAGGAAGTCGCAAGGGTCTAGGCCACATAAAGAGCAACATCATCAGTGGGAAAGGTAGAAATAGTGAGAGATGCGGATCTCATTTAAGGGGGCCACAGGTTATCCATCCATTGTGTCTTGAATAGCTTCATAAGGTCTCCCCTGTTAATTTCACTCTCAATACACCTTATGATAACTATGACAGACTGCCTTCCTTAAACATGAAAGCCAAGAGTAAACATTATTCATTTCCAACATTCTGTTCATTTTCTAAATGCATTTTCTTTTCCCAATGGTTTTGGAAGCAAGCCATACCATTTAAAAGTGCAAGTTTTGAAAAGTGGTTCATGTCTTGAAGATATCCATTTTTCTATTCAAATGATTCTTTTTTCTATGATGGTTGTGTAGCATTTTAGCTTACATTGTTAAAGGATGATTTCAAGATTCCATAAATAATATTTCAATCTTTCTTTGATATTGGTTTTCAGTTCCTCTCAATCAATCCAGGAAGTTACAAAAATAAAAACCTTTTATCAAATCATATAGAAACTTAGGAATACCTGCAACATTGTCCTGTAGATCTCCAACTTCAACAGAATCAAGAATATGTTATCTTATTATGGAACATTCAGTACTTGATGATAAGTCCTCTTAATCTTATTTATGCTTACAAGTTTACTATAAATACCATGCTTAATCTTTGGAATTGTGATTATTATCAGCTCTAAATATTCATCAATTTTAGACAGCATCTATTTATGTACGATCATTATGGCATTTTCCCTTTGTTTGGAGATTAATGTGCTAAACAAAAACAAGAAGCAAAATTAACAGGTATGTTCTCAGGCAATCTCTAGATGTATCTGCTCTTCAAGTTTTCTCCAAGAAACATACAGTAGCTTTTTCATCCTCCATAGAATAATCCTCGCGCTACATTCATTGTTATTTTTGTCCCTCCAACATCTGACATGGATGTAAATTATCCATCTTGTCCAAGGATATTAAGAAATATAAAAAATAAAAACCTTTTTATAAAATCATATAGGAACTTAGGAATACTTGCAACATTATCCTGTAGGTCTCCAGCTTCAACAAAATCAAGAATATGTTATCTTATTTATGGAACATTCATTACTTCATGATAATTCCTCTTAATCCTGTGTCTAAATGGCATGATTCTCAATATCTTCTGTGCTTTCATTAGAAGCCCCGTGACATTGGTCCAAGCTATATTATTGTCAATATGCTTTGATAATCATCCATTCTTTGGTATTTACAATATTTTGGGTTTTTTAATACTTTTTTAATTCACTTCATCATTGGAAACAAGTTCAATTCTTTTTGCAAGGATCAATAAATACACAATAGTGATCTTCTGCAAGAAGCACTTCTCGTGCCATCATTTCATTCTCTCCTAACCAAATTAGTTACATTCCAATATTAGACCAATGGTTCCACGATAATTTTATTTCAAATATTAAACAAAATAGAAGCACTTCCCATGCCATCATTTCATTCTCTCATAACCAAATTAGTTGCATTCCAATTTTATACCAATGGTTCCACAATCATTGTATTTCAACTATTAAAAAACATAAATCAATACTCTTAACAATTTAAGGGATTTTTTTTTGCATGTAGTCATTTCAGGGGATTTTCTCAACTTCTTGTTCTCAATGTTTCTATTTATTTAACTAGTTTTGTGTTACAAGTACCTGGTTCAAATACTAATAGCAGTTGCTTATGCTTACAAATATACTATACATACCACAAATGAATGTGGAGATACATCAACCTTTATGTATTGAATCCCTATGTTATATGAAACATAACTAAAATGAAGTGAGAAATAAATACCAACATTAATATATAAACGACAGCTGGTATGATCAAATTCCAATAGTAGGAAAGAGAAGAATCATTAGGCATTTCTCAATATTCCCCAAATTTACTATTACATTTCAAGGTGGTTTTCTGGACTAGTAGAGCTTATTATACATACAACCAGATCAATCAGCTCACGATGGATTAAGAAGATCAGAAATTCCAATAATTCATCATGCATGTTGTGCATTTCTTCTAAATTTTCTTTTTAAATATTGGTCCAAGTTATAGATCTCTCTCTAGTACCTTTGCTACACAATTTTCTTTTTACAAATGTATTAGCGCAACAAACTTACCTACCCAAACAATGTTATTTGAATTTTGTTAGTTGTATGCAATATCTAAAAATGTTTAGCATAGATTAGGCCTTCAAAATATACCACAAATTCTGAGGTAGTCCACCCTCCAATTGTTTCCAAGGAAATGTTTCTTAGCATTGAGTTTTGTGTTAAGAATAAAGGAAATCAATTGTGACTTTATATCTCATGTTGTACCTTGAGTACCTTCTTTCTTAATTGTAGCTTTATCACTAGTCTCTGGTCTATGTTTCCTGTTGTAATATTTAAATCAGCCCAATGTATTCTATTAATGTACCTAAATTTACACCTTCCATGACGCTTCTAATCTTGTAAAATGTTAAAAAGTGGAGTGTTTTATGATGTAATGGATATTAATAATATAGATTATCATACAATGATATGATGATAGTGTAGGCTGATGTTCAAGTTTTAAAATTCTTGTACATATTAAGGATGAATGATAGTACAAGCCAAAAATGACATTATTATAAATTATTAAACAATCTATTAGGTGCTAAATCATACTCCTTATTAAGGACATAACTAATGCAAGTTGAAAATTCTTTTTTGATGTTCTTAGCCTATTTATAGATGTCAAAGTAAAGGTTTCTAGATGTGATTTCTCCCATAAACTTCAAGGCAAACTAAACTTTAAGGAAAATGATGTACATGTCATTTCTCCCACAAACTCATCAAGGTGTGACTTTTGACATTACTTCATAAAACACTACCACTAGTTGTTTTAGTAAGAGCATAAAATAATTTTGGAAGCGATGTACATGTCATTTCTCCCACAAACTCATGAAGGTGTGACTTTTTACATAACTTAATCAACCACTACCACTAGTTGTTTAAGTAAGTGAAAACCACTACAACTATAAGGAAAATTGTGTACATGTGTCATTTATCCCATAAACATTTAGGAAAAATTTAAGGCATGTGTCATTTCTGTGTCATTTCTCTGTAATTTCTATGTCATTTCTCCCATAAAATATAAGGCAATGGCATTTCTCTCATATACTATAAGTAAAAATTTAAGGAACCCCATGTACATGCCATTTCTTTCTTAAACTCTAGGCAAGGGAAAATTTAAGGCATGTCATTTCTAGATGTGATTTCTCCCATAAACTTTAAGGAAAACTTTAAGGAAAACCATGCACATTTCATTTCTCCCACAAACTCAAGGCTTTCTCCCATTAATTCAAGGGAAACTTTAAGGCCTAAAAAACAAACCTAAAGTGGTTGAACTGCCATAGGATTTTAGTCTTTCTGTTGAGTGTCAACTTCTAAAAGTTCTAAAGGCAGAGTCTGTAAAGGGCTAGGTAGCCTCTGGATCTCATCTTTTCTCAAACGTGACATATCCAGTAAATTCCCTTACAGTCAATCTCTGAAACATGTCTAAATAGAAGTTCTTCATTGTAATATCCATTTCTGTACATGCTATTTCTCCCATAAATTTCAAGGTATTTACTAGTGTTTTTGGAACCATGCACATGTCATTTATATGTCATTTCTCCCATAAACATTAAGGCAAAATTTAAGGAAAACTTTAAGACAAACTATGTACATACATGTCATTTCTCCCATTTCTCCCATAATTTTTAGTAACTGCATAAAATAATTTTGCAAACCATGTACATGTCATTTCTCCAAGGAAAAATTTAAGGCAAACCATGTACATGTGTCATTTCTCCCATAAAATTTTAGGCAAACTTTAAGGCATGCCATAGTCTGGAACATATCTAAATAGAATTTCTTTATTGCAATATCCATTTTTGTACCTGCCATTACTCCCATAAACTTTAAGGCGACATTTTATAGTGTTTTTGGAACCATGTACATGTCATTTTATGTCATTTCTCCCATAAACTTTAAGGAAAAATTTAAGGCAAACATTAAGGAAAACCATGTACATACATGTCATTTCTCCCATTTCTCCCATAAATTTTAGTAAGTGCATAAAATAATTTTGCAAACCATGTACATGACATTTCTCCCACACACTTTAAGGCAAACTTTAAGGAAAAACATGGGTAATTTCTATATGTCATTTCTCCGTCACTTCTATATGTCGTTTCTCCCATAAAATATAAGGCAATGACATTTCTCCCATAAACTATAAGGAAAACCATGTACATGTCATTTCTCCCTTAAACTCTAGGGAAGGAAAAATTTAAGGCATGTGTCATTTCTATGTCATTTCTCCCATAAACTATAAGGAAGTGTCATTTCTCCCTTAAACTATAAGGAAAAATTTAAGGCAAACCATGTACATTTCATTTCTTTCTTTAACTTTAGGCAAGGCAAATTTTAAGGCATATCATTTCTAGATGTGATTTCTCCCATAAAATTTAAGGAAAATCATGCACATGTCATTTCTCCCACAAAATCAAGGAAAAATTTAAGGCAAACCATGCACATGTTATTTCTCTCTTAAACTCTAGGCAAGAAAGCTTTACTCTAGGCAAGGCAAACTTTAAGGCATGTCATTTCTAGATGTGATTTCTCCCACAAAATTTAAGACAAACTTTAAGGCAAATCATGCACATTTCATCTCTCCCCCAAACTCAAGGATTTCTCCCATTAATTTAAGTAAAACTTTAAGGCCTAAAAACCGAACCTAAAGTGGCTGAACTTCCATAGGATCCCCCAAACTAAAGGCTTTCTCCCATTAACTCAAGAAAAACTTTAAGGCCTAAAAACCAAACCTAAAGTGGTTGAACTTCCATAGGATTTTAGTTTGCCTGTTGAGTGTTAACTTCTACAATTTCTAAAGGCAGAGTCTATAAAGAGCCAATTAGCCTCTTGATATCATCCTTTCTTAAGGGTGAAATATCCAATAAATTCCCCTACAGTCAATCTCTGGAATATATCTAAATAAAAGTTTTTCATTGTAATATCCATTTCTGTACATGCCATTTCTCCCATAAACTTTAAGGAATTTGCTAGTGTTTTTGGAACCATGTACCTGTCATTTCTGTGTCATTTCTCCCATAAAATTTAAGGCAAACTTTAAGGATAACCATGTACATACATGTCATTTCTCCCATTTCTCCCATAAACTCAAGGAAAACTTTAAGGATAACGATGTACATGTCATTTCTATGTCATTTCTCCCATAAACTTTAAGGAAAAATTTAAGGATAACCATGTACATACAAGTCATTTATCCCATTTCTCCCATAAACTCAAGGCAAACTTGAAGGATAACCATGTACATGTCATTTATCCAATAAACTTTAAGGCATAATTTGCTAGTGCTTTTGGAACCATGTAAATGTCATTTCTCCCTTAAACTCTAGGCAAGGAAATATTTAAGGCATGTCATTTCTAGATGTGATTTCTCCCATAAACTTTAAGGCAAACCATGCACATGTCATTTTTACCATGCGTTTGAAATAAATGTTAATTTAATATATTTTATTGAATTTGTTTTTTCAGGGATAAAAAAACACTCTAAATATGGTTTAAAAATGGATATTATGCATAGATGTTTCTTGCTATTGCAATCCATGGAAAGTAGTGATTACATATGTGCTTTGCAATATTGTGACTACCAAGGTCCTCCAAAGGAAAATGAATATACCGAGAAGAACAACAAACAATGAGGAATATTATATTGCATTGATAGAAGGCTTGAAAAAAGCTAGGGAGTATGGATCAAATGGAATTATAGTTTTCACTAATTATGAACTTGTGTGCAATCGTATGAAAGGCGTGTACCAAGTTAAGAAGGAGAGGCTAAAACAACTACATGTAAAATCAAACAGTATTGTTAGCCAATTCAATTTTTAGTATAATACATTGTGCAAATGTTAATAAGATGTTTGGTGATATATTGTGTGGAGCAATGTGAATTCAAGATTCATCTCTCAAAGATGAATTAGTGTTGAGACGCTCTCCTTCAGAATTTATTGGTGGACATTGTAACATATATTTGATATGTGTGTGCTTTTTACTTATAAATGTGTCTTTTTTAATGACCGTGTGTTTTTTTCAATTATATAACAAGTGTGCTCCCACCATGTAAAACACAACTTGGTGAACTTCACATTTTTATAAAATTAAAATGTGAGGAATTCAACAAATTTGTATTTAAATGGAGTTTCACGCATCTTTTTTAATGACCATGTGTTATTTTCAATTATATGACAAGTGTGCTCCCACCATGAAAAGCGCAACTTGGTGAAATTCACATTTTATAAAATTTTTGGTTAAATTGAATTTCAGACATCAATTAGTGCTTTGAAACTTACGTTTTACATAATTTGCATACACTAAATTACATTGATTTTTTGAAATTTCTTTTGAATTTATTTGAAATATTAATTTAAAAATAATTGTAAATGTCCAGTGTAGATATATCCATATATATCATGGAGGATGAAAGGCTTTGAAAGTTGTGTTTTATATAATTTGTGTACACTAAATTACATTAATTTTTTGAAATTTCTTTTGAATTTATTTTAAATAGTAATTTAAAAATAATTGTGAATGTCCACTGTAACTATATTCATATATATCATGGAGGATGAAAGGCGAAGATCAATGCAATATCATATCTCTACGAGAGAGGGGGGTCATGGATTGAGGGATGTTCATGGTATTTAAATATAATCTTATCTCCATACACACATGTGTGTACATATGGAATTGATTTTTAAATCAATTTTGTGAGTTAAATTAGTTGTTAATAAGTTTTATTTTTTTATTTTTTTAGGAGGTAGGAGGACAAAGGTGTATACTCCATCAATGGAGCATGGCCATGGTTCATGCAATTTAATTAATGAATATGTACATGTATTTATATGTATGAATGCATTTTTGAATTGATTATAAATTCGTATTTTTTTATGAACCTTCCCTCTCGTCTCATGAGGTTGGTGGTGGTACACATTCCCTTGGAAGGCCATCAATAGGTGGTGGAGAATTGCGTGAAGGTGGTGATATGAATTCCCCCAGAGGCCAATCAATGGATGCCCATGTTGGTTCTCAACCAATCCGTAGTCATTCTGGTTCTCAATGTTATTTCCCAAATCTACCTCGGGCTGAAGGAGGGCAGAGTTCAGGGTAACATCAAACCATGCTCAGTCTGGTAGCTAGCCCTACCAGATCAGGAGAGGGCTCTCTCCGGTCAATCTGAACAAAAAATAATCGATGGGCTTTGAGATGACTTGATATGAATGTTGATTTTAGGCAAGGTATGTAAGTGCAAGGATTTGATTTGATTTTTGGGAGTTTTGTTGGAAAAAATGGGAAAGGAAAATTTGGGTCCGGGGATGAAGGCTAGTTCTTGCAGAGTTCAAGTTGGGGTGAGGAAAGCAATGGTTTCGATGCCTTAAATTGAATGAATGGATAGAAAGGACTGCTGAGGAGTTGAAGAGGGAAAGAGGCTACAAGGACCCTCTTCAAACAGATGAAAAAATATAAAACTAAACAAAAGCTTAAGGTAGAGCACCAACAAATTAATGAATTCTACCTTAGTCACTCATTTGTTTAATTTCAAAAGTAAAGAGAAGTGAAATGGCATACATAAAACATTAATGAACTTACAAATACATGGAGAAAACACCATCAAAACACAGAGCCACAAGGATCCCAACAAGTGCTGCAAAACCCTGGTCTTTCCGTTGCCAAAAATGCAGAAGTGATGTACAATAGAGCGCCAAATAATTCCCAGGTATCCAACCCTGAAAATGACTCATAAAATACATGATATAGACAAGCTAAACCCATTCCCTTGCCTCTAGGGGTTGAGCTCATCATTCTAGGAGCTGTTTGAACCAATTCTAAACTAGGAACCGAAATCTAGGCAATCAAACAACTTGCCTCTATATGGTAGGAAACTGATTCATTCATTTAATTTTCACTTTTTGGTGAATGAATCATCTAGAACAAGTAAAAATGTGCCAAATTTACATCATGGTAATGAAATTACATCAAGGTAGATCAATAGTTACATGAAAAAGTGAAACTAGTCAAAACTGGGCGAAATTCTGAGCTGAAGAGTGAAAAATAGGCCAAAATCCTCTATGCGCCGCGCCCAAAATCTGTATGCGTAGCACAACTTTGGAGCTGATTTTGAGGAACTTCTCGAAGTCAAAATTGAGCTCATGATAGCTTGTTGGAAATCCCTGCCTATAAAATTTCCAACCCAAGTAGAATTTAGTAATTTGGATGTCATTTTCCCCTCCAAAACTTCAATCTCCCAGCACTGCTTCCTGTGGGTGCAAAAAGTGGCAGAAAGGTGGTTTTTATGATGTTTTTGACCTCTTAGGCAACCCATAACTTGATGAAATCCTTAGGCCATTCCCGAGCATGCATAAATTTTCAAAAAAAATCTAAAAATTTCAATTTTTCCTCCAGAAGATGTCCCAATCATAAGCGCGCGCAAGGTGGCGCTAAGCGTCGAGCAGGAAAATCTGTTTTGTGACCAAAAAATTCAAAAATGACAAAATTTTTCCCAAATTTCTTGAAATTTGGGTTGTAGGTCCCCCATCAAGTGCCATGCTCAGCCAAAGAAGCTTCGCCCAATATTTCAGAGTCTATCCTCCCTTTTACGACGTTTCAGTGCCCTCCTTAGCCTCTCTTTCAGGATCTTGACCCTTGCTTTGCAAACATGTGTGCATGCCCAATAATGGTTTTTCATGCGCCTGAGCATGTCTTTGTCCTTATTGGCCTTCGCCAACAGCTTTTCAAGATGAATGTTGACTCTCTGAAGCCAAATCTGCCACTCAAAAGGTGTCATGTCACCATGTCTTTTTCGGGCCAATTCCCGGTCTTCACGGATTTTCTGCAACTCTATGAGCATCTGCTAATCCTCCAATTGTTTATTCCACTACTCCAAGTAGTTGATCACCCATTGTACCCTCTGCAACTTAACGTTCAAGCTCTCTATCTCTGCTTTCTACTCTTGTGACTATACCTGTGCTGATGTCGAAGGCGAGACCCCTTCCACCCCAAGTGGAGATAGTACTCGCACTGTTGATGAAGGTAATGAGACCCCTTCAACCCCTGGTGGAGATAGTACTCGTCGTGATGCTGCAAATAAGGCTCTTGATCCACCTGTTGTCTCTTGTTCCACTCCTCACCTACATTCGGGATTCCAGTAGCTTGTGAAATGGTTTCTGGAGTCAAAGTGAAATTCACTCCAGCAAGAGTCACATTACCATCATGCAAGTGTAAAACAAACAACGGGGCTAACCCCTGATGATGTTGAATTCAAGCAATCATCTCACAATACTGAAAGCATGACTGCTGCTGAAAACATGATATGGCAAGTGGGCAGGCTTGCAGTTCGGTGAGTGAGGTGGGCTCTTCTCTGACATGTTTACCACCTTTCTGTGGCCTTCTTGGTACATTAAGCTCTGTAGTAGAATCATTGTCCTGTTCATATGATGAATCTGTCTCTGTCATGGTGATGCAATATATATGTCTAGTGTATGTTTGGTGTGTTGTAAATGAGAAATTGGTGTTTTTTTTTCACTGCCAAATGTGCCACGAGGAAATGAGGGACTGTGGTAAATAAGGAACAGTGGGAAAAGTGGAATGTCAAGTGAAATTAAGGTGTAATAATAGTCACTTGACTATGTTTTAGGAATGTGGGGTTTAGGGATTTTTACAAATGATGTAGTAAAGGAAAATGATAGGGAATAAAGGGATTTGAGGGATAGGGATAATAGGATTTTAGGAATAAGAAATATGGGAATGTAAGGGAATCAAGGATTGACCATAATGATAGGATTATGAAGGGGAAAGGAATCACAGGTGAGGAATAAAATAGGAGTGTTTTGGCACTAAAGTCACGTTTTAACACTCAAATACAAACCCTAGGAGAATTTTTTTGATCACATGAGAGGGTTTATGTTTTCACCATTCAAACTCTTATAACCAATCTTTAAAACCACACCAAACACCATCAAGAGTGATTGTATAAACTTACTTGAGCAAATAGGAGCGAAAAATTTGAAGTTTCGTTGGAGGCAGTGATAAAATTGGATGTTAGCCCTGTGCGTCATGTGCAAACCCAGTGCGCCGCGACCAGCATGTGCACCGTGCACGTTGCAATTTACACAGGAAGGAGTGGCTCTATGCGCCGCGACTACTATGTGTGTCGCGCCTTCTCCCAATGCATCGCGCAACAGATTTCAACACACAGTCACCTTCAAAATCACAGTTTGCGCTCTCTCACAATTGAAATCGACCTCTTTGACATCTTTTGAATGCAAATGATATTTGGATTGTGGAAAATATCTTGTATATTCATGGATTTGATCTTTGCTTCTTACAAACCCACCTTTGTAATGTTTCAATTTTGGCACTTTTCACTTTTAATACAAACTCTGTTCTTTTTGTTTCCTCCTTGATTTTTTACTTGAATGATGAAACTTTGTCTATTTTTGCAGGGATGATTGGCATTGGATCTCGACAAAGGATGACCAAGGCTGCGCCTAAAATGTTTAATGACTGAAAAACTTCAAAAATTACATATTTATTACAAACAATAAATTTGACGATTTCTTCTTCAAAACGCAGTTTTGAAGAAGAATCATTCTCGAGCATTAATGATGATGAAAATTTTGAAATAAAAACTTATTTTGCACCTCCCTCTGGCCTGCCGGCATTATTGGACACTTTGAAGACAAAATTTGCGAAATCCTAGACCTAATTACTGAAATGACTCTTTTCTGACCAAAAGACTAAACAGGACTGTAAGTGACTTTAAAATTTATTTTGATGAAAAGACACAGACCAGCAGGTACAAAACATGAGGGGTATGAGTGAAAATCCTCCTATCGTCAGATGATCAATGCCCCTAGCGGAATGCAACGGAGTGAATTGAGCAAAACACCTAAAATGAAATGCAAAAAGAGGAATTTTGATCTCTGACGGAGGGCTGACGAGACCGACTCTAACACTCAACAGTCTCAGGGTGGGCAAGATGATAGCCAACCATATCGAGGTGGCCATCAATCTCAATATTATTTTCACTCAATTTGAGGGTGAAAATGTTGCTCCAAATGTTGCTCGAAAAATGTGTAGGACAGAACACATCATTCAAGAAGAAGGTTGTACACCAACCACGACTTATCTGTCTGAAATTTCTGATATAGCTTGGGAATCAAACATGCAACAATGCACCATACAAAGGTGTCAACATCTTCATTCAAAATTGAAGAGATATATCATGTATTTGAAACTCCCTGCTAAGAGTCGACAAAGATTGGAAATAGTTACTCACTCTTTAAGTGAACTAGTAGATGCGTACTAAAAGCTTGGGCCAACCACTGATACTTTTGTAGAATTGATGAGAAAAATAAAGTAAACAATGATGGGTCCCGATACATGGGAGGTTGTTAAACAAAGAGTTACAACAGAAACGGCCAAGCCTATGTTTAATTTCAAAGAAGGGATGAAAATAAAGATGCTAAAGGTGCAATATTTCAAGCACCATGATATAGATGGCCATTTGTATGATAGATACCTTGCTTCCTGTGGAAGACTCCCATGGAAAGACGAGGTTCCGCTTTACTTTGAAAAATCAGTCTATGCAAAATTATTTTTTGGAATGAAGCCCAATTATAATGACCTTCCCTCTGAATTTTTTGGTCCTGGGAAAGGTCGATTATGTGACCATAAGGGCGCTAAGCGTGATGCTGAGCTGCCTCACCCTGAGCCACCATTGGTTAGTTGACCTCTTCGTGTCAAAACTTTGTAGTCAAAGATGGATGACACTTCTCAAATTAGTCGAGAAGAAAGGGATTCCATCATTGACTATGTTCAGAGTGGACTGGGTGGAGTTGATGTTTGTCTGAATCGAAAAAGAGCCCGTGAGAATGCACGCGCTAATTTTGTGTATTATACAGATGAAGAGATAGACAACATGAGTGTTGAAGATTTCAGAACATATGTAAAGAATTGTCACAATGGTTGGCAGGAACTAATTATGCATGAGTAATAGGGCATGAGATCAATATGTTGATATTCAACAAGATGATGATCCTAGTGAAAATTAAGCACCTACACTAGGTGGGGCCCATAGGCTATTTTTAAGTGTATGTCTATTTTTAGAATGTCGAGAAAATTCTATGTATAGAGGGATTCTATTTATAGATGGTTGAGAAAATTATATTTATATATGAGATTCTATTTTTATATGCATGGGTGAAGTCTATTTATATATCACATGTCTAAAAATAGAATGCATGTTGATTATTATTAGCCCTTAATAATAATTAGACAATAAATAATAATCTATTCTCTTGAAGCACTTGATTTCAGTTAACTCATGTGGAAAACTAGTTGAATGAAGGAATTTCGAGTTCTAAGGTTGGTTGGTGGGACACACAAGTGGACTAAGTTATAACTGAGTAATTCGAAGTTGTAACAGAGTTGGATGTGTAGTTATGTGAGTTTTAAATTAGTTTAACTTAGTTAAGTGAGTTAAACTCAGTTGTGCTAGTTGTAACTAGTTGTAACTAAAGATACACTAGTGAGAAATCAATGAATTAAATATTAAATTAATTCACAAACGATAATATCACATGACGGAAAATACTATTATTCATCATGTCGATTCCAATTGAAACCAATTGAAGGTAGGTGAAAGGGCCAGTTGAAGTATCGATTTAACCTGATTTTGTTACGATTTCAACCACACATTAGGTTCGTTGCTAAAAATTTCAATCAAAGGCAAAACGAATCAAGTTAAATTGATTTGACGATAAATGAGGATTGTCGCGATCAGATGAAATTTGTTCAAAGCGATCAAATTAGCGCATATTCGACAATTTTAATATGACAATATTAAAGGCAATTGTAATAGCAAAAAACTCTTGGATTAGATTTTTGTATGAGATTGTTTCATGATCCATGATATATACATAATATATGATAGTGGGGTTTTTAGATTTATGTTTTCCCGGTAAAAAAATCTCCATGACTGGGTTGAAAGATTCAACCCCGATAAAGAGGACTTCAGCTGGGCGCCGGTCTAGATCTGATTGTACTCCCTGCCCCTTGAATATTGGGATGAAGAATCGTTAAAGGATATAGGTAATGGACTTCGAGATTTAATCAAGATAGCAGAGAAGACCAAGCTCAGGCGATACACTTCATATGCTAGAATATGTGTCTACATGCACCTGCAAAAGGCACTTCTGGACTTGGTAAGTTTTTTTCATGATGATTTTGAATGGCTGCAACCTATTGATTATGAACATGTTCCTTTTCGTTGCCAAAAATTCCATGCTCATGCCCACTTATTCAGAGACTTCCCTCTCAATCTACCTTCCAAAAAACCTATTGCTAACTCTGCAAATTCTGATGAAGAAGGTTTCACCAATGTTCCAACCTGCAAACGCCACCACAAGAAAACCCCCACCTCCACCGCCAAAACACCCACCCAAGCCTCTGACATCCCCTCCACCAGCAACAGCTTTGACATTCTAGCAAAGCATTCTCAATCCGATCCTGATAATCCCAGTAAGAATGATCCCTCTTTGACCCCTTCTGCCTCGATTCCCAGTTCTGACTCTCACATTCCTCTTTCACATTCAAAACCTCCTCTTGAATCCTTCCTCCTACCAACCAATCCTAACTCTAAAACGGAACTTGTCATCTGGCAGCCTAACAACATGGACATAGATGGCTTCGTTGCTAAAGGCAGCCAAGCTAGTCACATGGAAGAGGAACCAGAAAGTATCGACATGGGCGAGCTGGACATTTTTGGCCTGGAACAGGCCTACAAAAAAAAGGATTATGACAAAATAATGGACAAAAAGATAGACAATCTAGAGGTAGTCCTCTTTCGTGCACAACAACACCAAAAGTCCCTGGGAATACAACTAAGCAGTCAGTGGGATGGGAAAAAAATCCACACGGAATCCAAAAATAGAGGAAGGAAAAAAGATTTACAAAGGACCATCATAATTGGGGAGATGCTAATGGAATCTGGTAGGTACCCCAAGCTTACCAAGTTCTATCGTCCACTTGAAAATAGTTCTCAATGAAGCTCACATCTTGGAATATAAGGGGATTAAATAGCCCCACGAAATACAGAATGATCAAAAACATGATTCAAAAGGAAAGACCCTATGTTTTCTTCATACAAGAAACCAAATGTAACAGCAATACCCTAGGGTCCATTCTCTCCAAAGCCTGGCCAGGCAGCCATTCAATTGCAGTTGATGCTTCAGGAGCCTTAGGAGGACTAGCCATAGCTTGGGATCCGCAAGAGATTTCAATTACTGATGCTCATGCAGTGCACAACCTCATTCAAGCTACCTTCCATATCATAGGTACCAATATGCATTGGCCCCTCACCAATGTATACTTCCCCCAAGACTCTATGCAAAAAATAGCGCTGCTTAACACGATAAAAATGCTCAATTCCAATAGAACCCATCCACTCTGGATCACGGGCGGGGAATTCAACATGATTACTAAATCTGAAGAGAAGAGCAGAGGACGAGCCAAATTAGATTTGGACTGCATCCACTTCAAAAACTATATTCAAAAGAACTGGTTGATAGATCTTCCTTTCTCCAATGGCATCCATACTTGGAACAACAAATGCTCTGGCTCTCAGCAAATCACCTCCAAACTGTATTGCTTTCTCCTCTCAGACAACGCCATCCACATTGGAGGAGATATTTAGGCATCTATCCTACCTCTCTCAGGTTCCGACCCCTGGCCTATCTCTCTTCAATGGACAAGGTCGGGCGATTCCACCAAAATACCCTTCTGTTTTGAGGCCTTCTGGCTAACCCACTCAGATTTTAAGGATATGGTTACCAAGGCCTGGCACGCTTTCACACCACCGGCAAGATCCAAGATGTTCCAATTTCAACAACACCTCAAAGACCTCAAAACTCACATCAAAAGATGGAATCACTAAATTTTCGGGAACATATTCCAACAACAAAAGATCCTAGAAAGCAATATGGTGGAGCTTCAACAATGTATCATCCAAGATGGCCGAACTGAGATACTGGCAACAAAGGAACAGATTCTCCTCAAACAACTAGATGAATGAAGGCAGCAAGAAGAGATACTCTAGAAGAAAAAATCCACGATAAGATGGCTAAAAGAAGGGGAGAGAAACACCAAATTTTTCCACCAATCCACCATCCAAAGAAGAATGCACAATAAGATCATCCAACTCCAAAGCAAAAATGGAGAAACGCTGGAAGAGCACCAGGATATAGAAAAAGAACTCTTATCCCACTTCAAATCTGTGCTTCAGGAGAACCTGTTGGAAATACTGAGAGGGGGTGTGAATCAGTATTCCTTTCAATTAGAGCATTAGTTAATCTTAAATTATTATCAGTGTTTGTACAATGATAGCAGCAAACAAGAGGAACACAAATGCACACAATTTTTAGGGTGGAAACCCACTCTGGGACAAAAACTACCTAATGCTTTTCTAATAATTCTTTAATATTCAACTCCAATTGAAAATAAAGCTCCAACTTCCTAGAATCTAGAAAAGCATTCTTCTCCAGCTCCCACTGGATGGATGCTCCAACACCCAAGATTCTTTAGTAGTCAACTAAATGGATGCCCCAACACCCAATGAGCTACAACTCACACTAGCACCACCCTACCACCCTATAGAAGAATAAAAGAAGAATAGACTCTTGTACCAGGGAAAATGGTCCACTTTACAATGATATAGAATGATATAGAAGAAGAAGATATACTAGACCATAACCCCAACTTTGACACAACCACCTAATGATGATCCTAGACCTCCCAACATTGCCTCTTCAACCCTTGGCAGATAGATACTAGTACAATTTGTACAATAATGTATTTACAATGACTAATTACAATGATACCTTTACAATGATTGTATGCAGTGTTGCCCACTTAAAGACTTCATATGATGAACTTCTTGCTACTGTTATGCACCTTGATTTCTGCTCTTGTCATTCTACCCTCTGCTGCACCTTGCTTTGCTTTTCTGCCATAGAAATTCTGGTCCTTTGCAACCCTTGACAACACATGATCTAGCTTTTTCTTGCCTTCTAGGAGCTTGATATTGAATCTAGTGTATCTCTGTTATTTTAGATCCTCAATATCTGATTTTTGGTCCCATAGTAGTCCTCTAAGTCTTCTTTCCAATTCCATAGGTCTGACCCAATTTGGATTCTTCAAGAAAGAGTTATGCCCAATCTCTCACAATGCCCTAGTTATGGACTATTTCAGCTGAGCGAACTTGTACGACATGCCACGTGTCACCGTTTCTTCATTTGGCTCTGAAATTGATAGAGAAAAAATTAAAGACTATTCAATATCTGCCACTTTTTACAAAATTCCAATCTGATACTCAGAGAGAGATTTATGACGATTTTACCAAGGTCACTTCTTTGAGATGAATTTCAGGAGCCTGCAAAAACCCTGACTTCCACAAATCATATCTCCAAAACTATTGTGCAAATTGATCTGAAATTTTTAGTGCACCTTACTCAGGATTTTTTCTTCTCCTCATAAAAATTTCAGCTTCTGAACCTTCGTAGAAACAAATTTAGAGCGAAGATGCCACGATGACCTATTTCAGATGGCCGAATCCCTTGCATAAGGAGTAAATGAAGATCACAATTTATATGAATGCTTAAGTTGAGAGGGGCTTCAACAAGTGAACGTGGGAGGGATTTTAGGAGCATTAAAAATATTAATTATGACTTTTCAATGACCCATGCCCCAACCCCATGGGGTTTTAGCCCACTAACTAGGGTTACAAACTTCAAACATGAATATCACTCAAACTGTGAAGAATTACATGGCGTGTCATATATCAATGGAAACATCTCGACAAGTAGAAACCATAAAAGGAATTATTGACCCAGAATATACTAATTTTTTAGGTTAAAATTCCCATGCAATATTGGGTTAGCCCTTGTTGCTGCTTGGGTTGACATCAATCACAACCGCTGATCAACAATCTCCTCCTTTGGCATTGATGGCAACACAAGTACTCCCCCTGCGATCATGACATCTCTTCCTACAACATTCTCTTCCCCTTTGACATCAATGGCAAAGGGCAACTCCCCCTGAAACACAACCATCCTGCGGACCTGTACACACTTCCACTCCCACTGACACACAACCATCCTGCAAACCTGTACACACTTCCACTTGTGCATAGCCTTTGCAAAAAAATCTTGCTTTGTTTCTGGTAACCTACCCATATTCATTCAATTTGTTCTTTAACACCCATTTAGTCCCAATGAAATTTTTATATTTTGGTCGTGGAACTAATTCTCATGTGTTATTCTTCTCAATCTGATCCAATTCTTCATTCATAGCTGCTACCCAATGTTCATTCTGGCTAGCTTCCTCAAAACTACTAGGCTCAAAGGTTGCTAGAAAAGCAACGTGAGCTTGTTGTGTTGAACGAAGCTATCGACCTTCATTTATGTCACCAATGATTTGATTTGCTGGATGGTTCTTTTGAATCCAATCTTTTGTTCTCCTTGGAGGAGCTTCTTGTTGTTGTTCTGGTATATCTTGATGATCATTGCTTACTTCTTCCTCGTCAATAGTTGCTTCTTGTTCTATGATTTTATCTGTGTCTTTTTCAGCCTCTGTCTCAAGTTTCAAAGATTCTAGATCCTCATCATTACTCGCTAGAACACCATCTTCATCAAATGTAACATTTATGCTCTGCACTATCTGTTTTTGTCTTAGATTATAGCATTTACAGGCCTTTCTTTTGCGTGAGTAACCAACAAAGATACCTTCATCAACACGTGATTCAAAATTACCCAAATTTTGATCTTCTCTTTTGATATAGCATTTTCTTTCAAAGATGCTAAAATATTTCACATTAGCTGGTTTTCCTTTCCATAATTCATATGGAGTCGTGTTGCAATTATTTCTGAGAAGACTTCGGTTGATAATGAAGACTGTCGTATCAATTGCTTGAACCCATAATTTTTCATCCAATTTTTAGTCCTTCAACATTGTTCTACCCATTTCTTGTACAGTTCTATTCTTTCTTTCAACAACTCCATTTTGCTGAGGTGTTCGTGCTGTTGAAAATTGCCTTTTTATTCCATTTTCATCACAGTATTGCTGAAATAATTTGGAAGTGAATTCTCCACCATTATCTGATCTTAAACACTTTATTTTCAAATCAGTTTCATTTTCAACCAACTCCTTGTAGATCTTAAAGCACTCAAATGCTTCATATTTTTTCTTTACGAAACTGACGGCTATCATCCTGGTATAGTCATCTATCATTAACATGAAATATAATTCTCCGTCTAAGCCTTTTGTTCTCACATGACCACATATATTAGTATGTATCAATTCCAATGGATGTGATGAAAAGTGTTCTTTTGTTTAAATTCGACTTTTGTCTGCTTGCCATGCCGACATGCCTCACATAGTGTATTGGAAGGTTTTGAGATTTTTGGTGGTTCTCGTACTGCTTCCTTTTTTCTTATCCTGACAAGATTATCAGAGTTTATGTGACCCATTCATTTGTGCAATAACCAACTTTCATCTTCTTTAGCTAGTAGACATGCTTTAGTTGCTTCATCCAGAACATATATGTCGTTTGGAGCTCGACTTGATGTAGCCACAATTTTACCATACCTGCCTTTCCTAATTTCACATTTTGTGGAGTTGAATAGCATTGTGTGTCCTTGATCACACATTTGTCCAACACTGAGCAGATTGTGATTCATGTTTTCGACCAATAGAACATTTTTAGCTATAACATCTTTTCTTTCGAGAGTGACCGTACCTGATCCTATAACATTTGAAGATCCATCATTTCCAAAGGATATGGTTCCATCCTTCTTCTCTTTCAGAGATACAAATTTCTTTCTATCTCCAGTCATATGCGTTGAGAACCCGATGTCAACATACCACACATCTTTATTTTTTTTTAGCCTTGAGAGCGAGAGCACAATTATCAGTCTTCTTCTTCTTCCATGTTCGTTCATTCTGTGGCTTCGATGATTCTTCTGGAGGATTTTCAAGTCTGCAATCTCTGGCTATGTGTCCAAAGTTCTGACATTTGTAACATTCCATATTATTTCTTAAATGTTCAAATCTATTTATGTTTCGTTGAGCCCTAGGAGGTTCATATTCGAAGAATATCTTGGAATTGTATTGGTTCCTAGGGTACGTGCGACATTCTATAGATTTATGACCAAATTTTCAAAATGAATAACAATAGCCATGAAAAATATGTTGGTACCTGGATGAAAATCTTCGTCGAGGAATTTTCTTCCAAGGATGTGCTTGTGAATCTTGTCCAATGAAGTCTTCATGTATGTTAGATCTCATAAGTTCATTGTATTTTGTTGTAGAAGGTCCTACTTCTTCTTCTTTGTAACCGAGGCTAGTTCTGTCATTGTAAGATCGTTGATGATTTCTTCCAATGCCCTTGAGCTATTGGCATATTTTTGGACAGTTTTTCCCTTCTTCACTTCCTTACGCAGCGAGACTACTTCGGCTTCTAATGCTTCTCTTTCTTGGTTTCTTTCTTCCAACTTCTTTTGAAGTGACTCTTCAATACATTTGTGTTCTTCAACCTCAATTTTGAGACCTTGAACTTGTTCTTCAAGAGTATTAGAACGGATCTTCTCAGCATTGAGCTCTTTTATAAGCTTGATTGCCTCTTCATAAAATTCTTCTATGGTCAACCCTTCTTCTTCATTGTTTGATACTTCGTGTTTATTGTGCTTGGCCATAAACAATACTTTCTCATTGGCTTCTTCTTTGTTGTCACTTTCTTCACCGGATGATGAGTTATCTTCTTTAGAGAGAAAGTTCCTTTTGGATCCTTTCTTTGTGCCTTGCTTGTTGAATTTCTTAAAGCCTTTCTTTCCTTTTGAGTTTCCATCACTTTTGTTCGGACATTTTGCTACGAAATTCCCAACCTCACCACAACCGAAACATATCAATGGAAGTTTACCTTCAAATTTTCCCTTGCTAGGTTTTAGTTTTCTCGTAAAGTAAGCAAATTCTTCATCTGAAAGACCTTCTCCATCATCTCCCTTTTCTTCACACTTGTAGGTGCATGTCATTTCAATTTAAGGTTCTTTGTCCTTATTGGTTTTCTTAGATGCAACGAACGCAGTTTCTAGATTTGAAGTGCCCTTTTCTTCAGCAAGTCTCATTTCATATGCTATGAGAACTCCATGTAATTCTTCCTTGCTGAGTTTGTCTAGATTTGCACTGTATTCTAAGACTGATACCTCTGGGTTTAATCTCCCTAGTAATGTTCTAAGAATCTTCCTTATAATAGTCTTCTCTTCAACTGGCTCTCCCAATCCTTCCAGAGTATTGGTTATTTCATCAACGTATTGGAAGTATGCAGAATTGTTGCAATCTTCTTTCATTCTGAGTTGCTCAAATTTTTCTCTATAGATTTGAAGCTTTGCTTCTTTGACATTTGAGTCACCTGCATATATATTCTCAAGCTTGTCCCATACATTTTTGGCGATTTTACAACCCAACACCTTATGATAAGTAGATTCAATAAGTCCACTGATAATAATATTCTTTGCTTTTGCATCATTTATCAAATTCTTCTTACCTTGTTCATCCGCGGTTTATGTAAATCCATTTTGAACAGTGTCCCATACTTCGTGACCTTGCGCCAAGAGATAGACCTCCATTCTTCCTTTCCAAAGTGCATAATTATTTTCATTGAATAGAGGTACACCATTCTTGGTATGTTCCATGACCTCCTTCCAGCAGTTAAACTGCTATTGAAGGTACCAATTGTTGGAAATACTGGGGGGGGGGGGGTGAATCAGTATTCCTTTCAATTAGAGCATTAGTTAATATTCAATTATTATCAGTGTTTGTACAATGATAGCAGCAAACAAGAGGAACAAAAATGCACACAATTTTTAAGGTGGAAACCCACTCTGGGACAAAAACCACCTAATGCTTTTCTAATAATTCTTTAATATTCAACTCCAATTGAAAATAAAGCTCCAACTTCCTAGAATCTAGAAAAGCATTCTTCTCCAGCTCCCACTGGATGGATGCACCAATTCCCAAGATTCTTCAGTAGTAAACTGAACGGATGCCCCAACACCCAATGAGCTACAACTCACCCTAGCACCACCCTACCGCACTATAGAAGAATAAAAGAAGAATGGACTCCCGTACCAGGGAAAATGGTCCACTTTACAATGATATAGAATGATGTAGAAGAAGAAGATATACTAGACCATAACCCCAACTTTGACACAACCACCTAATGATGATCTTAGACCTCCCAACACTGCCTCTTCAACCCTTGGTAGATAGATACTAGTACAATTTGTACAATAATGTATCTACAATGACTAAGTACAATGATATCTTTACAATAATTGTATGCAGTGTTGCCCACTTGAAGACTTCATATGATGAAATTATTGCTGTTGTTATGCACCTTGGTTGCTGCTCTTTTCATGCTACCCTCTGCTGCACCTTGCTTTGCTTTGCTGCCATAGAAATTTTGGTCCTTTGCAACCCTTGACAACACATGATCTAGCTTTTTCTTGCCTTCTAGGAGCTCGATATTGAATCTGGTGTATCTCTATTAAATCAGATCCTCAATATCTGATTTTTGGTCTTGTATTAGTCCTCTGAGTCTTCTTTCCAATGCCATAGGTCTGACCCAATTTTGATTCTTCAAGAAAGAGTTATGCCCAATCTCTCAAAATGCCCTAATTATGGATTGTTTCAGCAGAACGCACTTGTATGACATGCCACGTGTCACTGTTTCCTCATTTGGATCTAAAATTGATAGAGAAAAAAGTACAGATTGTGCACTATCTACCAATTTTTACAGAATTCTAATCCGATACTCAAAGAGAGAGTTATGATGATTTTACCAAAGTCACTTCTTTGAGATGAGTTTTAGGAGCCTGCCAAAACCCTGACTTCCATAGATCATATCTCTAACAATATTGTGCACCCTGATTGTAAATTTTTACTACAGCTTCCTCAGGATGTCAGCTTCGCCTCATAAAAATTTCATCTTCTGAACCTTCGTAGAAACAAAGTTAGAGCAAAAATGCCACGATGCCCTGTTTCAGATGGCTGAATCCCTTGCATAAGGAGGAAATGAAGATCACAATTTATATGAATTCTTAAGCTGAGAGGGGCTTCAAAAAGTGAACGTGGGAGGGATTTGGGGAGCACAAAAAATATTAATTATGACTTTTCAATGACCCATGCCCCAGCCCCATGGGGTTTTAGCCCACTAACTAGGGTTACAAACTTCAAACATGAATATCTCTCAAACCGTGAAGAATTACATGGCGTGCCATATATCAATGGAAACATATCGACAAGTAGAAACCATAAAAAATAATTATTGACCCAGAATATATTAATTTGGTAGGTTAAAATTCCCATGCAATTTTGGGTTAGCCCATGGTGCTACTTGGGTTGACATCAATGACAACCGCTGATCAAAAAAACCAAGACAACAGGCAACCGACAATCACCAAAGTCTTGCAACAGACACCCAAATTAATCAATGAAGAACACAATAAAATGTTACTTCGTCCTGTTTCTCTTCAGGAAGTTGAACAAGCAGTGGCACAATGCAAAGACGGCAAGGCTCCAAGTCCAAACGACTTCACCTCCAACTTCTTCCATAATTTCTGGGACCTCATAAAGAACGATGTCTGGCAACTAGTAGAGGAATCTCGTTCCATGTACTGGCTCCTCCCCTCTCTCAATGCCACTTTCATAGCTCTCATACCCAAATAAGACCATGCTGCAACTCCTGACAAGTACAGGCCAATCACCCTTTGTAATGTCATCTACAAAGTCATCTCCAAGGTGATTGCCAATAGACTCAAGCCCATGTTGCCTCTGCTCATCTCCCCTAAACAAAATGGTTACATGGAAGGGCGCTAGGTCCTTGACGGGATCATTCTCACACATGAGATCATCCACTCTTTGAAACAAAACAAAAAGGTAGGTATGCTTCTGAAAATTGACTTATCTAAAGCATTTGACAAGTTAAGCTAGAATTATATACAGAAAATGCTAGCAGCCTATGGCTTCAACCCTACTTGGATCAGATGGGTTATGAATCTAATTTCCTCCTCCTTCTTCTCCATTTTGGTCAATGGCATCCCCTCTAACCCCTTCTCCCCGTCCCGTGGTATTCACCAAGGTGATCCCCTCTCTCCATTTCTCTTTGTTATAATGGCAGAAGGACTTGGTCGCCTCATCCAGCAAGCTCTCCATTCCCAGCAACTCCACGGTATCTCGGTTCATGGTTCCTTGGCCACCACTCATCAACAGTTTTTTGATGATAACATGCTATTTGGGCACCCTTCAGTCCAAGAAGATCTCACCTACAAATCCATTCTAGATACCTTCTCGTATGCCTCTAGCACCTCTGTCAATGATACCAAATCTCAGATCTTCTTCTTCAATACCCCGATCTCTACACAAAACAGCATAGCCAGGATCCTTGGGTTCACTATAGCACATCTACCTGCCAAGTACCTGGGAGCCCCTCTGGTAGACTCAACCATAAAGCACTCCTCCTGGCAATCACTTCTTGAAAAATTGGAAGTTAGGCTCTCCTCCTGGACTTTCCGCTCCCTCAATCTGGCCAGTCATCTCACTCTCATCAAATTCGTTCTGCAGTCTATGCCCCTCT
Organism: Pinus albicaulis; assembly: GCA_034641835.2. Lineage (NCBI taxonomy): Eukaryota > Viridiplantae > Streptophyta > Pinopsida > Pinales > Pinaceae > Pinus > Pinus albicaulis. Next base: position 1,235,081,614 of record CM076579.1, on the reverse strand, counting down.
ATTTATTCTTTGTTCTTGCCACCCCAAAGTGGGTCCTAAAGAAAATCAAATCACTGCAACGTAATTTTCTTTGGGGATCCTCCAGGCAAAATAGAAAATGGGCATTGGTCAATTGGACAACAGTTTGCAAACTGAAGAAAACTAGAGGACTTGGTCTCCGTGATCCGTACCATAGTAATGCTATCATGGGAGCCAAAATCTAGTGGAAATGGTTGTCAGCTCCACATACACCATGGGCATTGCTATGGATGGCCAAATATGCTAATCGTAGACCACCTGAAGATCTCGTTCGCCTGACAATGGTGGAAGTGGGCTCACATATCTGGAATGTAGCCAAACAACATAGATTCCTGATACAATAACACAACGTCTGGGAAATCCATGCCGGTATCACTGCCCGCTTCTGGATGGACTCATGGCAACAATGACCTAGACTTGTCAGCATCATCACACCACAGATACAACCAGAGGTGATCGACAGACTAGAAGCCAATGTCAATCATTGTTGGACCGCAACCCCTAACTAGGGGGTTCAGGCAATGGAAGCAGGTAGCTCACTTCCTAAATCAATGACAGGAGAACACTCACAATGCCCTTGACATAGAGCTCAACTGTAGGAAAATCAGATACTTGGAGGAAAAGGATCTCCTCCGATGGGGATACATACCATGTGGAAAATTCAGTACTAAAGAGGCCTACACACTCTTAACTCATAGCCAAGATCCCACAGAACCCATCTGTGACTTGGTCTATGAGCATATGAACTAAAGTTTCAACATTCATGTGGCTCTTATGTCATAAGAGGATCCTCACTTGGGACAAATTCATCAAAAGGGGTTTCACAGGGCCTTCACGATGCCCCAACTGTATGAATCATGATGAAACAATCTAGCATCTATTGGATACCTGCTCACTAGAAAATTTCCTCTGGGAAAAAATCAGCTTCAGATGCAGAAGAGAAGGCAGAACACCAGGGGACTTGAATACCACCATTTGCAACTGGCCCTCCGCTCCATACAGTAGTAACCTACTAAACTCTTTTTGGAAGCTTATCCCAGGTCTCACTCTTTAGACAATCTAGAAAGAAAGGAATAAGCATATCTTCAAGAACCAAAGCACTCCTCTGGACATTATATGGAACAATCTATGCTATAATATACAAGAAACCTTGGGTCTCCATCATTGGCGACAGGAAGATTACCCATGCAAACCTTGGAAATATCTATTTGGGAAAATTGGCAACGCGCGCTCCCTCCATGTCTTCTTCCTGACCACTCACCCAGAACACATGTGGACACTCCATGCAACTGGATCCCTCCCTCAGTCGGTTTATTGAAGATGAAATTCGACGGTACCTCAAAGGGCAATCCAGGTGAAGCAGGTTACGGAGGAATCTTCAGGGACCATAAAGGTAATCCCTTTTTAATCTTCTTCAGATCCATAGGATGGGATTCCAACAACTCTGCAAAACTTGAAGGCTTATGGCAAGGTTTGTGCCTAGCTCAACAACACAATTACTTCCCTAATGAAATCGAAGGTGACTCCCAAATCCTCATCAACATGGCCAATCAACTTCACATGGGAGCCTCTACCTCCAAAATCGCTGACGTCTGGAGACTAACTGCAAGACTGGACCTCATAGCAGATTGGTTGCAACAACACAGGGCCATATCCTTCAAACATGTCAAGCGATTTGGCAACAAGGTGGTGGATCTATTGGCTAACAAAGGTGTGAATAGTCCTCAAATCCTTAATGTAGGACCCCTCACCATTCTCAATGATAGCAACCTTATTTAGGAATGCACTAATCTGGTGCACAAAGACAACACACCCCCAGATGTGAGTGCTTAATGAAGATTATACGATACTGGGCTTGTGGGTCGGCATATGGCAGGGCCACATGGCCACCCACAAGCCACACCAATGGACATTTACTCCATTTAAGAGCTCTAGTCATCACCCCAAGATGAATTTACTCCATTGCAAACATTGAGGCTGCTCCTTCCGCCTCAAAATGATGTTCCTCGCTCATACGCTTGGTTATGTTCTTCGGCCTCCTGGTTCTACTCTTCGGCCCCATAATTCTATGCCTCTCTAGTCTTATCCTCTGCGAAGCTAATGTCCCCCTGAAGTCGCGGAGCCGAGCTCCCACACGCCGACAGGGAGACGCTGTAGTCTTTGGTGCTGCATTGAATTCCTCCTGGGCCACCATTACTCGCAAAGCATCCTATGCCATTTGCACCTCTCTGCTGCCTCTGGCCTTACCACCATCTTTGAGCTTCAGTCGCAGTGGCGCAACCGACCTGCTTCTTCTACCACCCACAGTGCCATCCGCCCCTACTGCGCCACTATGCCTCAACTTAGGCATGGCATGAGATGCCGGCGTGGCAGAAACAGAGGCCATGCTGCCTGTCCGTCACCCTCTTCTCAGTCCAGTTCTTCATCTTCTTCCTTGGAACATTCTTGGGGCAAGTATCCTGAAACTCACAGCGGATGCAGCCGCTTGGTTGGTCTGTCTCGCCCCTCTACCTGGCCCTCTACCTCAGAGCCTTCTCCTCAGCTTCTGCCTCGCTTGGTCCCCTCCGTCATTTCGCAAACCCCCAATTCTGCCCAATTCCACTTCCATTTCTCCTTGGACCGCCCTCATGTTGTAGCCACCATCTTGGTTTTCTTCTAGGGGGAACCTGCTAAGGTTCCCAGCCATGGTCTGCCCATTCTGCAGAAGCACCCTCGTAGTGACCTCAGTCCCTCTGTAGATGGGGAGAAGCAACACCTATCTGGCAAGCAAAATTCATGCTCAGACAACAGCAACAACTCGGGAAACAACAAGGACGGCAAGGAGCAGAGCAAGCAGGCCATGGGTAAAGGTGGTGAAGTCACAGCGAACCAACATGCAACACTTGCCACCCAGGACGCCGACGAAGATGAATACAGATGGCTCATCGTAGAAGAGACACCTCTTGTACCCCATGACACCTAGGCTATCAGGTTTTCTCTAGTTTATGGATCTCAGCATCATAATTTTGTTAAATGTTACTATCTATGTTTTGCACAATCAATTTTTTCTGTATAACGCTGGTTTCCTCACGCGAGGTAGCAAATCAAACTCTCTTTGGGCTGGTTTCCCCTGTGTGGGTAGCTCCTTTTTGTTGTTTTGTTGCAAGATATGCCATTGATACAGGCTTGAACTGTAGAGGCCGGAGCCTCCATGTATATTATGTTTAACTAATAGAATTTAATCTTACTTAGAAAAAAAAAACATTACACTGAAATGTATGAAAACCATGCAGCCATTTTATAATGTAAATTAGCAGCAAATAAGTATAATCGAAGCAGGCACAACTCAAATAATGAAGGCAAACAAGCCTCCCATGGATATCTATGCCAAAATTGAAATGTTGCTACATAAAATATTGCCCAAGAAAAAGTACAACATACTCATAGATGGTACACTACTATTGGAAATGTAAAATAACATAGATCTGAAAATATATGGCTCATACAATGCCGGGAAGGATTTCCTGAAATATGCAAAATAACAAAATGTCGGAATGGAGCCCTAGGAATGAATAGTAGCTGCAACTCAAGAATTGGATGAAGATGGATGTAGATGATACATATGCTAAATGGATCTCCTCCAATAGATCCTTCAGGTGAAAGGATGATCCAATCACTGAAGATCTCACCCTCCAATCAGACACTGAAACCCCTCACTGCAATGGCTCACTGAAATAATGTAGTCAAAGAGGGATACTGCATTGTAGATTATAAGAATATGTTGGCATCATGCCAACATGTGAAAGAAAGCTCAATAAATCCCTTTTCTGATCTCCCAAATAAAAGTACACTTCCTCCTCTAAAAACTAGCTCCAGAAATGGGTTTCTCAACTATGCACTACAACACGCTGCAACACAACACAATCCTATGCAGAAACTGCGTTGTAGCTGAAGATTGAAGCTTGGCCTTAAGCCTGAGTGTGGAAAAATAAGTGCAAGCTCCCCCAAGAGGCCTCTCAAGAAAGGAGATGGGATTCCTGCTCGGGAACACCCGGTGCTAAACAACACAACAATCTCAACTAAATAGCTGAAGAATGTGCAATAGTCATGCAAATGATAAAATCAATAATCAATAACCTATCTCATTATGGATGGATTTCCCTCCTTATAAACAAGTGTGAGCCTTCTTAGCTTGGGTCCCACTCATTATGGTTTCCACCTGTTGAAGCCTCGAAAATCGCTGCAACAACATTGGGGGATAACCACCCAGTCCGGAGCCTAAAGCAGCTCCTTTTTCGTTTGGAGTAGTGGCTCCGACTGGTTAAATTAGGTCTAGTTACCTTTTCCAAAACTCCGATTACTTAAAATATAACTTTCATTCATTAATGGAGAAGAGATATCATATCAGCTCTCTTGTTGATTAGGCAAGAGAGTTGATCCTTAAGTTGATATGGGGCTCAACCAAACCACGACTAAGTTATGTCTTACAATTAGCTTAACTATTGTAACCTAACTAATTTTATATTATTAAATTAATGTTAATTGTTAATCCTAAATGACACTATGATAATGTTATCTATATGAAAATTGTTAGTTTAATACTATCTATTAATCCTAAAATAACACACTGTTAATGCTACACTAATGTTAAAGTTTTTATGTTAAGTATTAAAGTACTCCTATTTATCTCATATGTCAAATGTAAACTAATATATCCTATGTTATTATGCTAATTAACTAACTATACTATATACTTTAAACTATAATATATTCCTAAATATCACTAATAAAGTTCTAATAATAGTTCTAAATATTTAATCTAGTTTATTATAAGATTATAATATATCTATAATAAACTATAAAATGAAGTTAACTAAATAGACATTATTAATCTAAGTAATAATTTAATAAGATCTATTTAAATGCACTACCATAATTAAAATTACATTAAACTATTGTTAAATATTAAATATTAATTAATATTTAATATGCTAAAAGTTAACTCTAAGAAATCTATGATAACCTATAAGATGAAAGTTTAACTAAATATTACTATTATTTATTCTAAGTAAACAATTAATAAAATCTTATTTAACTTATACTACTATATTAAAGTTAAAATTATTCTAATTATTATTTATTAAAATTGTATGTTACAAATTAATGAGTAATTGGTCTGTTAAGGCTAATTATAATGAGAAAAAGAAAAATGATTTCGAATGTTAATTTTTAAAAATAAATGGACTAATATATACTATATTACAATTAGTCTTTATGATTGATTTTTTAAATGTTTTGGATAAAGATTAAAATCAATCAAAAAGAGTTGACTAATATAAGAGTTGAATTGTGCCACTGAGAACCAAAAAATGTTTGCCTTTTATGTAGATTTCTTTAATCCTAAGATGAAAATTCTATCTCAGACTAAGATGGGATAGTCCTCTCTTAATCCGAGAGCAAATTAAATAAAACAAGGAGAAAGACAGGTTTATGATCAAGTTCACTATTTAATTTCCATTAATTAAAAGAAGAAATTCATATTTAATTAATGGGGTGAAAGAAAAATACATTTCCAAGTTAAATATAAGAAATTATTATTTAATCGCAAATATATTTCAGTGAAATTGTTATAATTTTGATGTCGATCTGAATAAAATAAGGGGAAAGACTGGTTTTATGATTGAATTCACTATGTAGTTTCCATTAATTAAAAGAAGAAATTCATATTTAATTAATGGGATAAAAGCAAAATACATTTACGAATTAAATATAAGAAATTATTATTTACTCGCAAATATATTTCAGTGAATTCGTTATAGATCCAATCTCGTTCTACCTCTTGGAGATAGCTCCTGCAAAGCTTCAAATCATATTAAAATTAAACCAATAGAAATGTTAAGAATCAATAAAAAATATATTTTAGAATAGAAATCGAATTCAATTACAAAACTTGGACACAACTAAAAATTCAGCATTCAGGTAAAAATACTCATGAATGGAAATTCAAAATTGCGTTGACAGATGGTGTATGATTTAGTGCGAAGGTCAACAGCTGGAATTGTAAAGATCCAAAGCATGAGCTTTACAAAATCTTAACCCTTCATCAATTATCCATCAACGGTGAACACTTAATCTCAACTCTTCATTGCACAAGTCTAGTCCCCACCCTTTATTGAAAAAGTCAACGTAATAAATATTTCACGTTTATTCATGCCATAACATATGATCCATATCCCAATCAACAAAGGAGTCGCTCGGGAGTTTCGGTGATACATTATATTTCTTGTGGAATTAATTATGTGCACACCCAAAGAAAACAACCTTAATAATAGTAAGTATTTCAGATTTTAGTTGAAAGAAATCGCTCTCCCCCCTTGAAGATATTATCTCATAGTTTTAGGTCCGAAAATTTTTATATATGTGCTTTCTAATACATAGTCTACCTCTACAAGTTCATCTCCTCAAGAAGGTAAAAAACATGGGCATGAAAAGTAGCATTTGAGGTATAATTATTCCCATAGTGAAGTTTATTATGTTTATGTTAAGCATGGAAAATCTGCATGCATGTATGGAAGAAAGAGTTGATGTTCCTATTGTGGTTTGTTTCACTATGAAGTTTCAAGATACTGGAAGAGGATGAAGGCATATAGGAAACAGTTGAAGTGAAGGAAACTTGCACAGAAGATGCAAAAGACTTGCACACATTGCAAGAAGAAGGGAAATTTTATTGCGCAATGTTGGACATTGCATCCAATTAATCATCCCAAGAATTTGAAGCAAGAGGATGAAAATACTGGCAAGAATGGAACCAAAGATTCCATCATTGATGTGAGAACATTTTTTTCACAAGAAGAATATTTTCAGCAGCAAAAATAGCCATGGAAGTGGCTTGGTAAGAAGTGGTTTGACTTCTTGACCCAGTAAGACATACATTCATTTGTACATATGCAAATTTCAGTCATGTATGTATGTATTTATGTTAGAAACTTACATTTGTTTGAGCCACCTTTGATCAATGATCAAGGAAATGATGTTCAACTACCTTTAATTGAAGATTTATCGATAGAAATTTCTGGATGAGCTCAAAGAGGGAAAGTGTTGACTACCTTTGAGTTGGGCTCAAAGGAACTAAGGCAAGCAAGGCGAAGTGAATGGAGGTTGGAAATGTGAGGGAGTTGTACTCTCATCTACTGAACATGTAGTCAGTTTTTCGCGGTCCAAAATATTTCCAATGGGGAGGAGTGATCAGATTTGGATCAGGGACCTAAGTGATAGCTTGAATTTCAAAGTGTTCGAAAGAGTGTTGAACCTAAGCGACCAGATATATCTTGTCTTCCTAATTCCGACACCATGAATGGTTCAAAAAATCGACACCGTATGAAGAAGTTATCGTGATTTGAAAAGTCTAGTAAACTACAAATTTTGAAAGTTGACCAAGGTTGATTGGGCATTTGAACAGTCATAAAAAAAGAATATTCTAGGGAATATTCCTAGAATATTCCTTCTGGGGCAACCCGAGGCTAACAATTTTCAATCTATTATTGGTCAATGGTTGTACGTTTTGGTATGAGGGCCAATCACAAGACTCCACATGGCCCAAGAAGGTTGAATAAATTTTTTGTTGGTCTGCAAGAGCCGGCCCGGCAACCTCAAGCAGAGCACGCCCATGACTTAACTGCCTGCGCTATGACGTTTCTTAAAATTATATGAAGTAGGGTTATATTTGAACTTTAATGTAATGTGAGTTGGGGGTTGGGACCACTGGCGGTCCCAACCCACGAGCGGTCCATGATATATGGTCACACGACTAATGTTAAATGCAACCATAAAATAATTAAACTGATGGTTAACTCCTGCAGTCTCCGCAGTTTAAAACTTATCCATTGCAGTTGTCACATGCCACGGTGTTCTTCGATAGTCTTAAAGTTTTAACTCAGACATTCATCTAACCTCTGTAGTTACCGTCGTGGTTCCTGTTGGGATCCTCTGATTTAGCATATTGACATACTAAATGACAAGGCAACACATAAACCAGTCTTTAGAGCTCTATAATCTAGCCCTCCTAGTCTCAAAGAGGGACCTCTCAATATATTTGCAATGATATGACTTGTTTTCTTGAAAAAAGGTCGATTTTAGGCTAGTTATTAATAATGAGTTTGTTTGATTGTTTGTGGGACATGATGATCTTGGCAGCATAGATAGAAAAGGGAAATCTATAAGTCATTGGGCAATGGAGTCAAGTAGAAGTTTGTAACAAGTTTGTAGATGAATTAAGGGTATCAAAGGGAAAATCTAACTTGGCTATTGGATCTACAAAGTTTTTAGGTGAAATGAAATGAACCTTAAGGGTTCAGAATGAAAAGTAGAACCAAGGGCAGTTAAGAATCCTTAATTATATGTACTTCTCAACAAAGAGACTTAAAACATCATTTGAACAGGAAAGAGTATTTTATAGACAGGGCTAACCATGAATTCTACAAATCACACTTCAGCAAATAACAATTTCAAGACAAACTTTCAAAATGAAATCTAAGAGTCAAGGAACGCTTTATTTCATCAAATATTTCACTTTCAAGGATAAGAAAACATTCAAGATTCACAAATAACTGCATTCATAGAAGAGGGAACTCCTAGACATCTCTGATTACAACTATAAAGACCTTCAAAACAATTGTTTGAGCAAGTACAAAGGGTATGATCAAAACATATCTCTTTGGCAGACTTTGGACAATGGTACTTTAAAGGGAGACTTCAAAAACAGTTTTCAAGTGGCAGCAAGCAAGCAGGGAAAACCATAAATCATTCTTGAGACCAACTATTTGAACTATTCTCGAAATAAACAAGCTTGAGGGTTGAAAAATAGTCAAACTACTCAATAATACCTTCAGCAAATGAAAACATAAAGGCAGTGAAGAGTAAATAGGTCTAAGGTGCTTCTAGGAGACATTTCTTAGCCTAAAATTTTTACTCTGCTGCAAGCAAGAATCTATGAAAACAGAATGGAAAACAGGAAAAACACTAACATATTAGAATACTTCCCCAACAACAAAGCTCGGGAATCCAATGACACAGCTTTCTTCATCAACAAATAGGTCAAAACATCCACAGGTTCCAGAACATTAAATTTCTTTCAACTTTAGCAGAACTATGTATTACTTCAAAGAGTCATCAAATGCCCCCCAATCATACAATGAGTTTGAATGCAGTATTTATGCTGCAAATGAGGAGGTGGAACCATCTAGGGTTCAAAATGTTATAAATGACATAGTAAATGCACTCCTATCCTTAAAAACCATGCAGGGCATAAGGTAGGAATGTCTCTCAGCTACTTCTCTGTGTAATAAATCTGTCTTTACTTCCTAAGTATAAAATAGTTGAAAAGATTGACTTTGAGGTCTTTTTGGTAGCTGGCAATTACTTCTGAGCTGTCTTTTGGAAAATATCCCTAACTGTGCTTTTATTGTGTATTATTTTGAGGAAATAGGCCTGTAGGTGGCATTTCTGAGGATTAATTGCCTCATCGATGTGGCATTTGGAGGCTTTCTTGAATGATTTGTCTCTTTATGGCTTTAAACACTGATTTAGGACCTGATATTGCTTTTTGGCCTTTATAATCATTTTCGGGCTTTAAACTATGTCTTTATCCTTTAAACTGTGGATTAACTTTAAATCTTCATACTTTTCTTTAATCTTTTAATCTTTAATCTCCACTGTCTTTCATTGTTCTTCTTATTTTTCCTTTGTTAGTGTACATGTGTCTTTGGCGCGCCAAGGGTTTCATTGTATAACCAATGCTCATGAGACACCATTTAAACCTTGAAATTCAACCCCGCAGATCCCTTTTTTGCATGATTTTAGCCTAAAGATTGTCATCCTTGACCCTTTGTCACTTTATCATGACTGTGGGATGGCTTTATAGCTCCTCCACCATGAAACCTTTTTTACAAGGGGCGTGAAGCGAAGGAGCAACAACGAAGGAACAACAGTGAGGGAACTGCAACGAGGGAACAACAACAAAGGAACATTAGCGAAGGAACAGCAGTAAAGATTGATTTTTCCTAGAAAACACCATAAGGCTTCAAGAATGAGTAGTTTTCTATGAAAATAATCTTTTGAAGGCTCAAGACCTGTTTTAGCCATCATTTGCTGTGAAAAAATTTACTGATGGCTAACTGTGGCTCCACTTGGGGATGGCAGCTCCTTGGAGGCATCAAGAACTTCATAATTTTATCTCTGGGATGCAAACCCACACCTTATCCATTGAAAATCTGCTTCTTCTTTGATCATGCTACTTTAAAAGATGATCAGTGCTTATACCAAATAGAACTATTTCTCAAACAAATACATACACAGCCTACCTCCTAACATTTTTTCTTCATAAGGTGCACTTAGACATGAAAACCTTTAACATCAACATTTTATTCTTTTATTTTGAAAGCAGGAAACTAATCTAAATCTATCCTTATTTCTTCCATAAGTTCAGGTTAAACTGTTGAACTGATAAATTCTCTACCTAAGCTACTATTTGTTAGGATTAAGCTGTCTGACAAATTTTATTCTCTATTTTCTAAAACAGGAAATTTAAACACAGAAAAATTAGGATTAGACTGTCTGATTTGCTATGGTGTTTATGGCTGTGTACAAGCTTCACATAGACTTGATTTGCAGAAAAAATGAAACAAAATGGTGAAGGCTTAATATCTGATAACTATAAACATCCTTCTAGTCTTTTTCCAGCTCTGGTTTTGATCTATTTAGAGCTATATTTTTTCCTTTTCTTGATTCAAATTTTGAGTTTATTAGAATCATTACCTTTCTATCCTAATCTATTCCGCTGATAAGCTAAGTCTGAAAAAATCTTATCAATCTATGCTTCTACTAACTTATCAACATAAATTTAAAGAATGTTCAGCCATGATTAGGCTAGATGAGTGAACAATATATCATTTTTTAATCAGCAGTGACAATTAGATTTGCTCACTTTCAGAAAATTCTCTTTTTTGGGTATGGGGCTATACCTTTTTTGAATCTACCCTCTTTTCTTTTTCTGTTGTTTTTATGTTTTTCCTTTTTTCAAATTGAGAAGCAATGTTATATATAGTGAAAGATAAACGCTTTGAAATTTAGGACTCTTGGCAGAAATAGTGTTTGAGCATCCTGTCATTGACTGGACCTCCAAATAAATCTTCTCCATTCATTTCTTGTAGAGAGAATGCATTATGACCTCTGATAGAATGGATAATGTAGGGCCCTTTCCATAGATTTTCAAATTTTCCATGTTTTCCCTTTTCTTCCCTTCTAGAATCCCACTTTAGAACTACATTTCCAACTTGGAAATCATTTTCTTTAGTCCTCTTGTAAAATAATTTCTTGATACTCTCTTGGACTGTTTGTGTTCTGCTGTACACTTCCTCTCTGGTTTGCTGTAAATGAATGGTCTGATTGATCCTTCTCTGCATATCATTTTCCTTAGATTGTACTTAGTGGAGGAGTTTCATTAATGGAACTCCCAAAGAGGTTGGGAAGACTGCATCCATGCCATAAACCAGCTAATAGGGGGACATATTTATTGACTTTTTAGTGGTTAATCTATCATCCCATAAAGCATGAACAAGCTTACTATGCCATGATTTATGATTCTATTCCAACATTTTTTTGATAATATTGACAAGGTGATATGGTATTTATGGTAGAAGTCAACCATTTTCTTAGATTTGAAGGCAACAGCATTGTCTGTGATAATTTTTCTTGGATAGCCAAATTTGGATAGTATGTTGGTTTCAAGGAACTTGATAATGACAGAGTCAGTAGCATTCCTAGAGGGTATGGCTTCTATCTACTTGGTAAAATAATCAGTGGTAGTGAGGATCCACTTATGTTGGGCTGATGAAGATGGGTGAATTTCCTAGTGAAGTCCAAGCCCCATTGTTGAAAGGGAGCCTCAACACTAATGGGATGTAAGGGTAAGGGTAGGAGTTTTCTTTTGCCATTAAAAATTTGACACTTATGGCAAGACATGACATGTTTCTAAGTATCTGGGAAAAAGGTGGGCCAATAATAACAAGACCTGAGGATTTTGTTTGCTGTGGTATTCCAGTATAGATGTACTCCACATTCTCCCTCATGCAGCTCATGCATGATTTTTCCTGCATCAACCTCAAGTAGACATTTAAGCAATATTCCAATAGCATTTTTCCAATATAACACCCCATATAATATGCAATAATTTAAAGCTTTCTGTTTCAAAAATCTAGCTTTAGTTTTGGACAAAGAAGGGGGGGTATTCTGATAAAGAAGCACATATATGATATCAGCATACCAAGGTGAATTCACAAATGTTTCTTTGATGAATGGAGCTATGAATTCCTTTATTTATTCTAAGACATCAACCATATTCATATCTAGTGCTTGGAATTTTGATTCAGCCATGAGTTCTGCTAATCCCTGCCCTTTGATTAATTTAGTAGGCCTGATTTCTAAGTCATATTATAAAATAACAACAATCCATTTTCCCCTTTTACCATCAGGGTCTTGAATTAGAATATCCTTGACAATTATGTGTGGAACAAAAGCAATGGTGTGAGAATGCAGAATATAGACTCTAAAGTCTGTCAATGCTTTTACCAAGGCTAAGGCTTGTTTCTCCATGATGTTATACTTGAGGGGAGCATCTCTTAACGCCCTACTAAAAAAGGATATTGGTTGTTCATGCCCCATGTCATTCTTTTGCAGTAATACTGTAGCTATTGTATGTTTAGATGCAAAGGAAAAGATATAATTTTTTTTGGTGAAATCAGGACTTATGAGAACCAGTGTTTGGGTTAGAGCTTGTTTTACCAGTTCAAATGATTGTTTAGCTTGTATTGTCCATTTAACACCTATCTCTTTCTTTAGCATGTTTGTGATATTTCTTAATAGCTCAACAAGGTTGGGGATGAATCTTCTTAAAAAAATTATCTTCCCAATGAAAGATTGTAATTCTTTAAGGTTTCTAGGATGACTGACTTTCAATATGCCATCAATCCTTTTAGGGTCTACTTTGATTCCCTCTTCAGAAATTATGTGGCCAAGAAGCTTCCCTCCTTAGAGACCAAAGAGTGTCTTTTTGGGATTCAAAGATAAGCCATATTTCCTACATTTCTCAAAAACGTTTCTTAAATGAATCAAGTGTTCTTGATTAGTTTTAGAGAAAATAGTAATGTCATCAAGGTAAATGATTATAAAATAGACTATGTATTCTGAAAAGGTTATGTCCATGGCCCTTTGGAAGGTGGCCCCTGCATTCATTAAACGAAATGGCATTTTGACATACATGAATGTACCCCAAGGTGTAGTAAAAGCAGTTTTATGTTGGTCACTTGGGAGTACTAAAACCTAATTGTAACCTGAGAACCCATCCAACAGTGAAATTCTTTTAGAACCAACCACCCTTTGAAGTATATGATCCATTTTTGGTAAGGGATAGTTATCTTTAAGGGAGGCTCTATTTATATTCCTGAAATCAATGCAAAGCCTAATTTCTCCAGTCTTTTTCCTAACAGATACTAAGTTGGAAACCCATTCTAAGTACTTGATGGGAGCTATGATCCCAGCATCATACATTTTCTTAATCTCTTTCTCAACTAAAGGCAATAAAATATGGTTTATCCTTCTAAGTTTTTTCTTGAAAGGTTTCTGATTTTCCTTAAGAGGAATTTTGTGTTGAATGATGTTGGTATCATATGATTATAGGTCCTTGTATCCCCATGAAAGCACATCTCTAAATTCTTTGAAAAGGTCTATGTATTGTTGTTTAATATGAGTTGGGAGAGTGTTGGACAACTTTATCATTTTGGGTTCTACTAGGCTGCCTATGTTATGTTCCTCTATGTTTGTTTCTATAGGCTCCATTCTTGGTTCTTTGGCTACATCATTGAAATCAAAAAGTTGTTTTAATGGTGTAAGACCTCTTGGAATTGTATCATTTTTACATTGTAAAACTTCCAGGTCTTTCTGATCTGCACTGTCAACTATTTTTGCTCTAAAAGGATGTTCAAAATGGTTTATATCAGCAGAAAAAGACATCTTTGTTTCAGGGATTTGTTCTTCATTAAAAAAAAAATTCCTCATGGCTTGAAGTAGGTGTTGGTATGGCAAAGTCATTCTTTGATTGCAAAAAATCATCTATGTGTTTTTCTCCTTCAAACAATTGCCAATAATATTCATTGTCCGGTATTGCAGGTCTGTTTTTTTCCTTTATATCGAACTGTTCATTTGTCTGTGGTATTTTCAAATTACTAGCAACAAATTCAAGTTCATTTTCTAGATTATTTTGAGTTCTTGGGATGAAAATGAGTTCATATTTTTCAAAGGTTTTCAGGAGATCAAGGGCAACATTTCTATATTCTCTGAGTTTTGGGTTTTTGGTTGAATACTCCCCTTTAATCTGTCTGATAATTAGCTCAGAATCCCCTTGGAATGATATTCTTTTGACTCCTAAATCTTTGAGTAAGCGTAGGCCAATAAGGAGGGCTTCATATTCAACGATGTTATTTGTGCATGGAAAATCCAATTTATAGGAAAATCCTTTGTTTGTGTTCCGTATCGATACACCAGCCCCTGCACTTAATTTGCTACAAGACCCATCGAAGTTTATTTTCCAAGGTATTTCAATCTTTTTTTCGTTTTCTTTCTACTGTTCAAGGCTGCTAAAATCTGGATTGTTCTTCTCTTGAGTTGATGGAATATTTGACTGTTCTGGTAAACTAAATTCTCCTTTGTTTTCCTTTTCTTGTTGGTTGATTTCATATTCATTATATAAGATAAAGGAATCTAATTTGAATGGATGGAGTAGATAGGAGAATTGTTTGGTCTATCTATGTTGCTCATCATGTATTTCATGTGGGATTCCCTGTATAATATTCTAGTTTGGTTAAATATTGGGATGGTGGCATAAGACATGTCCATTTGAAGACTCCCCTATAATTTGGCTCCCCGTGATCTATATAAAAGAATGCCATACTTAGGGGGGATTTCAACTACCACTATGTCCATTACTAGACTCTTAGCAGGAATTTGTGACAAGTTAACACACGAATCTTTAATTAGGCCCAAGCATTTAACCCTACTTGAATCAAAGGAATATAGGTCTTTATATGGTTTAGTAATTTCTAAGCCTAGGCTTTCCATTACTACTTTGGGCATAAGATTGTGAGAAGCACCTGAGTCTAGCATGACATTATGCAAGATTTTATCATGTATATTCAAGCTGACATAAAAGGGAGGGACAACCCCTTCTTGGTATTTCCCTTCAACTTCAGGACCAAACAATAATTCTGGTTTAACATCTGCCAAGTTTAAAGTATCAGTGTCACTGCCCATATTCAAATCTTTCAAAATTTGTTTTTTATATACATCCTAAGTTACTCATCAGCTTGTGGTACAAAGAGATAGTGGAATATCTTCTAACGCTCAGTTGCCCTCCTAGCTATGATAAAGCTAAATACAAAACACTAAGGTTGAGATCACAGAAGTACATAGTTGCCAATGGCTGGCTGTACTGGCGAGATCCCTCAGGCATCCTACTCCAGTGTCTCACAGAAGACGAAGTTGAGAGTATAATGGCCGAATTTCATGAAGGTATCTATGGGAGTCATTATAGTTGGAGGGCCACTGCTCACAAAATCCTGAAGGCTGGTTTCTTCTGGCCCAAACTCTTTGGAGATGTGTTTTCTCGGGTTAGAACTTGTGAGAAATGCCAAAGATTTGCTGAAAGACAGAAGTTGGCACCTCTGCCCATGATCCCTGTTCATGTGGATGAACCATTCCAGCAATGGGGAATTGACTTTATCGGTGAAATACATCCTCCATCAAGTGGTCAGCATAAGTGGATACTAAATACCACAGTTTATTTCACGAAGTGGGTGGAAGCTATACCAGCAAGGAATGCAACAGATGCTGTGGTAATGAAATTTATGGAAGAAAATATCATATCCGGATTTGGATGCCCTACCAAGATAGTGACCGCCAATGCACAGGCCTTTAAGTCTGGAAAGTTTGTCAGTTTCTACCAATAGTATAACATTGTGCTAGGTCACACGATGGCCTATTAGCCACAAGGAAATGGCCTGGCAGAGTCTTCAAATAAAACCCTGGTGAGGGCACTCTTGAAGGCTATCAACGAAAATCAGAAAAATTGGGATTCCAAGTTGAAATTCTCTCTGTGGGCCAACAAGATTACCAGAAAGAGAGCAACCGGGAAGTCCCCATATGAATTAGTATATGGGAGGGAAACAATATTCCCTGTATAGTTAGCCTTACCAGTAGCCCAATTCATGCAAGAAAGTCAAGAAGAACCCGATGATGTGACCAGGAGAATCAATCAGCTGGTGGAGTTAGAAGAAGCACGAAACCAGGTAAGTCAGAGGCTAGCTGAATATCAAGAGAAGATGAAGGACCTTTTTTTATCAACATGCCAAGGACAGGAAGTTGCAGGTTTGGGATTTAGTGCTTAGATGGGATATTCGAAGAGCTGAAAAGAGGAAACATGGTAAATTCAACCCACTCTGGTTTGGCCCTTTTAAAATTGTGGAACAAGGGGGCAATAACACTTTCAGGTTGGAAAATTTACAGGGAGACTTGCTCGATGCCCTTGTAAACGGTTAGTTCCTCAAACCTTACTTCCAGTTCTGATTCAGATCGAGAGAGCCTGATGTATTATACTGTACATTAGTTTTCTGTTTTCATCTTTGTCTGAATGATGTGTGTGTCATGATGAATCATGAAGAGAAAAATAAAAAGTGCTGAAGAGTGGTGTCCACACAGAAGATTAACAAATGGTCTGTGAAGTTCTCGACATGCCCAAGGATGAATGTGTCATCCCCAGGTGGAGCCAATGTTGATCATATGGTTAACATTAGTCATTTTTAAAGATAACCTTGAGTAGCCAAGTATCGAATGTCATGAATCGTGGTGAAAAGTTTAAATGATGGCTGGAGAGAAACGATGCTAAGCTAAGTCACGTGGCTGAATATCTAAGCACATGTCCAAACAGGGGGCTAAATTGTTTTTGAGCCTTCAAGGAATGCATTTCCTCTAAAAACACATCATCCTCGAAGCCTCTTTGTGCCCTTGTCCTTTGATAAATCCTCACCACTGTTTCCAGTTTAAAAGCCTCTCTGTTTGTGTGAAGAATGCCCAAAAAGTCCTTTTCCCTCTTATTTCATTCCCCCTAAACCTCCTTTTTCATCACCTTTTCTACCCTTTTAATTCCCCACTTACCTTTCAAATCATGCTAACTCTCCTTTTAAGCCTTTCAAATACCCTTTGACTGGTTTAATAGCCCCTTTGTCCTCTACCGTTTCCCTCTTTTGGCCTTAAAACGCACTAAAAATAGGCCAAAATCCCACTTTTGTAACATACGTAGGCTTAGCCTGTTTCAGCTAGCCCCCTCAACCACTTCCCCTCCATACGCCCTACACCCGAGACCAAGCACTTAAGGCCTGGGTGCTAATTCCAATCGGAAGGAACAGAGCGCACATTCCTTTGTTAATAGATTTTCCCCGATGCGATGAAGTTTTACACTGTCGGCTTCCGCTTTGTTTTCAACCATCGATCTTTAAAATATCTGACGGCCCAGTGCTAATCACATCGCGCTAGCCCATGCGTCCCCTCCTTCTGTCTTCTCCGATCGCGATCCTCCAATTTGATCGGAACCGTTGACCTCTCAAAGATCCAATGGTCCAGATCTCATCACTTCTTCTCATCGCATCAACCTCCCTCCCCACCGATTCAATCTCTGTCGTCAATATTGTTCCAGATCGGAAGGCTATCGCTCGATTGCGCATTGCCAATCGCAATTTCTAAAGGTGTTACCCTCCGTCCCTTTCGTTTGCGATCCGCCGATCCTATCGTGATCGTCCTATCCTAGTCTCAGAGAGGGATCTCTCAATATGTTTGTAAAGATATGACTTGTTTGCTTGAAAAAAGGTCGATTTTAGGCTAGTTATTAAGCATGAGTTTGTTTGATTTTTTGTGGGACATGATGATCTTGGCAGCATAGATAAAAAAGGGAAATCTCTAAGTCATTGGGCAATGGAGTCAAGTAGAAGTTTGTAACAAGTTTGTAGATGAATCAAGGGTATCAAAGGGCAAATCTAACTTGGCTATTGGATCTAAAAATTTTTTAGGTGAAATGAAATGAACATTAAGGGTTTAGAATGAAATGTAGAACTAAGGGCAGTTAAGAATCCTTAATTATATGTACTTCTCAACAAAGAGACTTAAAACATCATTTGAACATGAAAGAGTATTTTATAGACACAGCTAACCATGAATTCTACAAATCACACTTCAGCAAATAAAAATTTCAAGACAAACTTTCAAAATGAAACCTAAGAGTCGAGGAATGCTCTATTTCATCAAAGATTTCACTTTCAAGGATAAGAAAACATTCAAGATTCACAAATAACTGCATTCATAGAAGAGGGAATTCCTAGAAATCTTTGATTACAACTATAAAGACCTTCAAAATAATTATTTGAGCAAGTACAAAGGGTATGATCAAAACGTACCTCTTTGGCAGACTTTGGACAATGGTACTTTAAAGGGATACTTCAAAAACAGTTTTCAAGTGGCAGCAAGCAAGCAGGGAAAACCATAAATCATTCTTGAGACCAACTATTTGAACTATTCTTGACATAAACAAGCTTGACGATTGAAAAGAAGTCAAACTACTCAATAAAACCTTCAGCAGATGAAAACATAAAGACAGTGAAGAGTAAACAGGTCTAAGGTGCTTCTAGGAGACATTTATTAGCCTAAAATTTTTACTCTACTGCAAGTAAGAATTTATGAAAACACAATGGAAAACAGGAAAAACATTAACAGATTAGAATACTTCCCCAATAGCCAAGCTCAGGGATCCAATGACAGAGCTTTCTTCATCAACAAATAGGTCAAAACACCCACAGGTTCTAGAACATCAAATTTATTTCAACTTCAGCAGAACTATGTATTACTTCAAAGAGTCATAAAATTCCCCCCAATCATACAATGAGTTCGAATGCAGTATTTATGCTGCAAATGAGGAGGTGGAACCATCTAAGGTTAAAAATGTTATAAATGACATAGTAAATGCACTCCTATCCTTAAAAACCATTCAAGGCATAAGGTAGGAATGTCTCTTAGCTACTTCTCTATGTAATAAATCTGTCTTTGCTTCCTGAGGATAAAATAGTTGAAAAGATTAACGTTGAGGTCTTTTTGGTAGTTGGCAATTACTTCTGAGCTATCTTTTGGAAAATATCTCTGACTGTGCATTTCCTATGTATTCTTTTGAGGAAATAGGCCTATAGGTGGCATTTCTGAGGATTAATTGCCTCATCGATGTGGCATTTGGAGGCTTTCTTGACTGATCTGTCTCTTTATGGCTTTAAACACTGATTTAGTCCCTGATCTTGCTTTTGGGCCTTTATAATAATTTTCGGGCTTTAAACTGTGTCTTTATCCTTTAAACTGTGGATTAACTTTAAATCTTCATACTTTGCTTTAATCTTTTAATCTTTAATCTCCACTGTCTTTCACTATTCTTCTTTTGTTTCCTTTGTTAGTGTACAGGTGTCTTTGGCGCGCCAAGGGTTTCATTGTATAACCAATGCTCATGAGGCACTGATTTAACCTTGAAATTCAACCTCACGGATCCCTTCTCTGCGTGATTTTGGCCTAAAGATCGTCATCCTTGACCCTTTGTCACTTTATCATGACTGTGGGATGGCTTTATAGCTCATCCACCATGAAACCTTTTTTACAAGGGGCGCGGAGTGAAGGAACAGTAGCGAGGGAGCAACAGCGAGGGAACAGCAGTGAAGGAACAATAGTGAAGGAACAGCAATGAAGGAACAACAGTGAAGGAAGAGCAACGAGGGAACAACAGCGAATGAACAACAACAACGAAGGAACAACATCGAAGGAACAACAGTGAGGGAACAACAGTGAAGTAACAACAGTGAAGTAACAACAGTGAAGGAACAACAGTGAAGGAACAACAACGAGGGAACAACAACTAAGGAATAGCAACGAAGGAACAATAGCGAAGGAACAACAATGAAGGAACAGCAGTGAGGGAACTACAGTAAAGGAACATCAGTGAGGGAACAACAGCGAGGGAACAACAACGAAGGAATAGCAATAAAGATTTCTTTTTTCTAGAAAACACCATAAGGCCTCAAGAATGAGTAATTTTCTATGAAAATAATCTCTTGAAGGCTCAAGACCTATTTTAGCCATCATTTGCTGTGACAAAATTTATTGATGGCTAACAGTTCTGGCGACCGTTACAGTCAGGCCTGGGTTAGGGGTGCGCATGTGACCACCCCTACCCATAACATTTATTATAACTATTATTTCAGCATATTTCTTGGAGCACGCCCCAAATTTAGGGCAGTAAGTGCTATTTTAACTCTAGTTAGCTGGAGTGCTCCATTTTTAGTGGAGTGTTTTTAGGTGAAACTGGAAAAATGAGTTGGAGAATCATTTTTTGTCCATTCTGAGAGTGTGAATATCCAATTTCGATTTTTTTGGACATTCCAGAGCCATCAAAGAAATTTTGAGTGTGATTTTTATTTAGAGATGTTCTAAGGGCCACCAGGGGCCAGCAACAGAATGACGCCTAGCCAGTGCAACTAGAGTCCATCCTCAGGAAACCAATAGTTAATTTTGGGTGCTTCAGAAATTATGGAGCCATTGGTGAGGTTTTCAGAGCTAGAAAAGGACTTCTAAAGGCCAAGATGTTTCGTAGAAGTTCCAAGGGTGACCGGGGGCCAGCAAGAGGATGAGGCCTAGCCAGGGTAGCCAAAGCGCATTATCAGCAAACCAATAGTCTATTCTGACTATCTTAAACCTTTTGAATCCAATGGAAGGATTCATAGAATTTTTTGGAGAATTATGAAGGCAAATATGTTTCAGATAAGTTTTCAGCGAGCCGAGAGCCATAGGGTGCCACCAGGTGTTGGGGGCATAACCAGAGTAGCTAGAGGCCTTTTTCAGTAAGTGGATAGTCTATTATGAATATTTTGGATATTCTAAATCCAATGAAAGGATTTTTAGAGTCATTTGGAGACTTATAGAGCTGAAAAAGCCAGAGGGAAGTTTCAAGCAGCCCAGGGCCAACAGGAGTTGGGGGCCTAGATTGGGGAGCCAGAGCTCATTTTGGAGAAAATAAACAATATATTTTGGATGAATAATATATTCTAGAGACAATATAAAAGGTTTTAGGGATAGAAAAGGATTTCTAATGGATTTTAGTGCAAAAGATAAACTCAGGGAAGCTTAAGGGCAACGATAGTAGAGGTCAAGTCAAAGGAAGCCTAGGTCCATCTTCAGAGAGATAGCAGCCAATCCAGGGGTATGATTGTTTTCTAAAGCCATTGGTACAACATGAAAAACCATTTGAGTTGATTTAGTAAATTTTAAAAGAAAATTTCCATCATAATCCCAAAGAGCCAAGTCAGTTGACAAAGGCTCAAAGAGATGTAGCCCATGACATACGGGTGAACTCATTTATTAAATTCTATTTTATGTGTTGATTATTATTTTTTGCACTTTATGGTTGTCGTAAATGCCTAATATCAACACAAACAAAATTTTATTTCCTCACACATAAAGGTTTTAAAATTGTTAAAAACACACTCACTTGGTTCAAGTATTCAATTCCGCATTATCAAGTATAAGAAAGATATTAATTTGTTTTAACTGAGTGGGAGGTGCTTGCATAGCATAACAAGTCATCCACCCATTTAAAATCAGGTGGTATTAGAGCACTAGGTTTCTTTCTTGATAGAGCACGAGCTTTCTTGTTTTACTTGAAAGGTGTTTAACAGTGCAAAGAATTTAACTGTTTTCAAATTGACTAATGCTTACAAGTTTGAGTTTGCTAGAGGTGAAGGGGAGCTATTGATAGCTAAGTCCAGAAGAGGACAAGAAGGAAGAAGTATGAAAGCATATTCCTTACCCAAAGGACCTCAAGGCAACTCTTGAAGCACAAGAGGGATTGTTTGCAAAATAGGCTACTTGAAGAAGAGATACAAGATGCAGAAAAGAGCTTGAATCTACAACCCAATTTTTTAAGAATCTTTGTTAAATTTTTTTTGAATATTTCTGAATTTTATTTGAAGTTATTTCGTTTATTTAAATAATTATGACAACTTCATCAAGTGAGGTTTCAAATCCTCCTCCTCTGCAAGACTCTTTGATAAAGAGATGAAGCGGAACTTCTACATCCTGAAGGATATGGTGAAAATTCTATATGAAGATGGAAAGGAAAGCACTAGACTTTATGAGAAATTGGTTGCTATGAAGCAAGAGAAAGAAGGACTTCTTCAAAGAATGCATGATATGGATATGTAGCTCCATCATGCCCAAGAGGCCTTAACCAAACACATGTTTGAAGTAGAGGGAAATCACTCAAATTTGTCTTCAATTTCCTCTTCAGATAGATGTGTAGGTTCATTTCAAAAACACACTAGAGGTATAGGGTCCAAGTTCATGTTAAAAATGGGCTATGAAGGAAAGGGACTAGGAAAACATGCACAAGGCATGATTGATCCTATTATGGTTGAGAAAAGGCCTAAGAAGTTTGTTCTAGGCTATGTTCAATCTTATGGTGAAAAATCTACAGCCATGAAGGAATTTGAGACAACTCCAAGAATAACTTTTGTTGCAAGTTCTAAACCACAAAAATGTCAAGTTTTTTTTCAAGTTGGATGCCATTGTTTAAAGCCTATGTTGCAGCAAGATGTTTGTAGACATGCATCTTATTGAGAACAAGAGATTTTTGACAGCTATTAAGACATCAACACTGATGTTGGTCTTCAAAAGAGAGTTGGAACCTCTACAAGTTCATCTCCTAAAGAAGGTAAAAAAGATGGAAATGAAAAGTAGCATTTGAGGTATAATTCTTCCCATATTCAAGTTGATTATGTTTATGTTAAGCATGGAAAATATGCATGCATGTATGGAAGAAAGAGTTGTTGTTCCTATTGTGGTTTGTGTAACCATGAAGTTTCCAGATGATTGAAGAGGATGAAGGCATATAGGAAACAGTTGAAGCGAAGGCAACTTGCATAGAAGATGCAAAATAATTTCACACATTGCCAGAAGAAGGGACATTTTATTGCCCAATGTTGGACATTGCATCCAAATAATCATCCGAAACATTTGAAGCAAGAGGATAAAAAGACTGGCAAGAATGGAACCAAATATTCCATCATTGATGCGAGAATAGATGTTTCACAAGAAGAATATTTTCAGCAGCAAAAATATCCATGGAAGTAGCTTGGTAAGAAGTGGTTTGACTTCTTGACCGAGTAAGACATACATTCATTTGTACATATGCAAATTTCAGTCATGAATGCATGTATTTTTGTTTGAAACTTACATTTTTTTGAGCCACCTTTGATCGATGATCAAGGAAATGATGTTCAGCTACCTTCAGTTGAAAATTTCTCACCAAAATTTTCTAGATGAGCTCAAAGAGGATACAATTATTGATAGGAGGATAAGAGTATCAAAGAGGGAAAGTGTTGACTACTTTCGAGTTGACTCAAAGGAACTAATCCAAGAAAGGCAAAGTGAATGGAGGTTGGAAAGTTGAGGGAGATGTACTCTCATCTACTAAATAGGTAATCAGTCTTTTGGGGTACAAAAGATTCCCAATGGGGAGGAGTGATCATATTTGGATCAGGGAATAAAGTGATAACTCAAATTTCAAAGTGTTCGAAAGAGTTTCGAACCTGAGAAACCAGATAGATCTCGTTTTCCTGATTTCAGCACCACAAACAGTTCAAAAAGTCGACACAGTATGAAGATGTTATCGTGATTTGAAAATTCCAGTAAACTACAAATTTTGGCTTTTGACCAGGGTTGATTGGGAATTTGAATAGTCAGCAAAAAAGAATATTCTAGGGAATATTCCTGAAATATTACTAGAATATTCCTTGGAATATTCCCCAAAATATTCCTTGCAGGCCAACCCCAGGCTACAAGTGTCAATGAGTGTACATTTTGGTATGAAGGCCAATTACACATCGCCCAGGAAGATTCAATAAATTTTTTATGGGTCTGCAGCAGTTGACCCCGCGACCTCAGGAAGAGCACGCCCGCAACTTAACCGATCGTGCTATGATGTTTCTTAACGTTATATGCAGTCCGATTTTATTTGAAATTTAATGTCGCCAGCGGTCCACGATATATGGTCACGTGACTAATGCTAAATGCAACCATAAAATAGTTAAACTGATGGTTAACTCTCGCCAAAGAAGCCACAGGTAAGTTTTGGGTAGCCAAGGGCTAACAAGAGTTGGAGGCCTAGATTGGGGAGCCAGATATGATTTGGAGCAAATGAAAAATTTATTTTGGATGAATGATATATTTTGGAGATAGTAGAAAAGGTTTCAGGGATAGAAAATGATTTCTAAGGGAGTTAGGGCAACAAAGAATCTCACGGAAGCTTAAGGGCATCGACAACAGAGGTCAAGTTAAAGGAAGCCTAGGTCCATCTTCAGAGATATAGCAGCCAATAAAGGGGTATGATGGTTTTCTAAACCCATTGGTACAACATGAAAAACCATTGGAGTTTACTTAGTAACTTTTAAAATAAATTTTCCATCATAATCCCAAAGAGCCAAGTCAGTTGACAAAGGCTCAAGGAAACGTAGCCCATGACATACGGGTGAACTCCTTTATTAAATTTTTTGTTATGTGTTGATTATTATTTGTTGCACTTTATGGTTTTTGTACATGCTTAATATCAGCAAAAACAAAAGTTTAATTCCTCACACATAAATTTTTAAAACAGTTAAAAACACATTCACCTCGTTCAAGTATTCAATTTTGCATTATCAAGTATAAGCACGATCTTAATTTGTTTTAAATCATTGGGAGGTGATTTCATAACATAAAAAGTTATCCACCCATTTCAGATCAATGTCAGACAATGACTGATCATTTACATCAGTATGATATTTGTTTTTAAATTTCGTCAAATTTCCACAATCATCGCATTTTTTACCACCAACACATTTCTTTTGGTAAAATAATTCATGCCTTTCTCTTCCACATAGAATTTGAGATATGAAATCATGGATAGTGGAAGGAGGAGGTGAATATTTTCAAAAATAATTACCAAAATTAAGGAATGTGTCATAATATAACTGAAATTCCACATGAAAACAACAACAAGTGTCGCATACGGTGATAGGTTTTACATACCATGGTTTTGTTGGTACAAAAGCACTAATTGAGAAATAAATTTCATGATTCTCTTCTTTGAACTTGTTGAACAACTCTATCTGAGTGGTTTTGAAGAAATTTTTTGGATGTTCTTCGTACTGATTTCGTGTTATTCTTCTTCGCATCACATCCCTTTCTTTTGGTGAAACACGTGAATTTTTCATCCAATATTCATATATTATTTTTTTAACATTTTCTCCAAGTCTACCTTTGTATGGTTGCCTACAAATAGTTGTCCAACAAGCGGGTTCATCATTTACATTTATTTTCAGCTGAAATTTCTGATGTTTGTGCAAATTTTTTCATGAGGTTCCAATGCTCGTGCCACAGATTTTACCAAGCGATTCTCTTTAGTACTTGATGAAACTATTTCCACATGTATTGCTCTACATGCATCTGAAACATTTTTCTGCCTAGATCTTCTAATTGAATTTAGAGCACTATTTATATTTTGTATCACATTTTCATTCATTTTTTTTAATCTTTTGTTGATTTTCAAATACCCAATAAATTTGCAGGTTCTTTTAATTTAATTGATGTTAAGAGACCTTTCAACAATTGGGTTTGAACTACCACAGTTTCCTTTATGAAGAGCGAATAAAAAATGCGATTAAAACAACATCGTATAACATGGTCAGCTTTTTTATATCCATATGTGTGAGTGTCAAAATTTTCTAACATCTCATCATTGATATTGACTTCATCTATACATATTCAAATTAAATGTATATAACAAGTTTTTATACTCAATAGGTAACTAAATTAATAAATATGTATAATTTCAATAATACACATTAGTTCAACATATATATATACATACCTGGTGATTCAATTCCTTCACTTGAATTTCTTTCAACATTTTCACCATTTTCAATCATTGGTTCAATATCTCTTTCACTTTCTCTTTCAAAATTTGTATCTCATCATCAAATTTTTGAGGAATATCTCTCTTTTTACATTGCAAAATATTTTTCAAATTAGTTCATCAAATAAAAATTAAGTTTCACAATTTACACTAGGAAAATTTTAAATATCAAATTTATAGTATGTACATTTACATACCTGCTTCAACTTCTAGTGGAGGTTCATTTTCCCTTTCAATATTTGAGTGTTCTTCTCTCTTTTTATTGCGATATTCTCTCCCTTATTCTCTACGTTCCTCAAGGTCTCTTGTTTGATCATATTTTCTCTTGCAATTCCTTCGATTTCCCATGATAATTGATTATGAAGCTCAAAAAAATTCCTTCAAAAATTTAGACAAAAACTCAATTTGAAAACGAATCACAAAATAATTTATTTAAGAAAAGCTCATTTTAAAAATTTTGCACAAAAGAAATACTTCAATCCAAAACACTTACTTTAAAAAATCCGAGGAAAAAATGTCTTCTAAAAATGAAATGAAGCTCAAAATATTTCCTTCCAAGTCCTACAAAAAAGTTTCATTTAAAAGGTTAGACAAAAACTCATTTTAAAAAATCATTATAAAAGATTTACTTCAACCCAAAACATGTACTCTAAAAAACTATCTCTTCAGAAAATACCTCCAAAAAATGTCCATTGAAAAATAATCCCAACCTCTTAAAAAATGTCACTTTAAAAAATACCTCTGAAAAATGTCCTTTGAAAATTAAGTCCAAAAACCTCTAAATCAATGTTTCTAAAAAACAATACCTCCAAACAATGTCCTTTTAAAATTAAGCCCAAAAAGCCTCTAAAAAAATATCACTTAAAAAAATACCTCCTAAAAATGTCCTTTGAATATTAAGCCTAAAAAGAGTCCTTTCGAAATTAAGCCCAAAAAAAGTCCAAAAAATGTATTTTGAAAATTAAGCCCAAAAACCTCTAAAAAAAATACCTTCAAAAAAATGTCCTTTGAAAATGAAGCCCAAAACCTCTAAAAACAAAATACCTTCAAAAAAATGTCCTTTGAAAATTAAGCCAAAAAAGCATCCAAAAAATGTATCACATACCTCCAAAAAATTTGCTTGAATTTAAGCCAAACCGAGTCCTTTGAAAATTAACCCCAAAAAAAGTCCTTTGCAAAATTAGACCAAATGAAGAAATGTGCAAAATTATGCAAAAATAATGAATCTATTTACGCCTATTTATATTGCCATGAAATGTTTTTTTGGGAGGGGCTTCGTTGAATTTTTCGGCCGATGTAAAGTCAATTAAATGTTCAGCCGAACTTTTGTAAAAGCTTCTGTCGAACTTTTGTGTCGTTAGACTTGACAGGCCTTCGGAACAAAAGCAATTCGGCTGAAATTTTTTTAAGAGTTCGACCGAGCTAACACATCTGAAATTACACCGAGCTGAGCTCTGAACACATTTCTTCAACTTTGGACTAATTATACTCCATGTAAATTTATGAATTAACTATCAGAACTAAGACAAGAATTTGCAAAATTTAATCTACTTTCACGAAATATAAATTTTATGGAATTTCGTAAATATTTACTAATTTTAATTAATTTTGTAATAAAATAGGTGCAAACAATTTCTGAAGGTCATTATGATTGAATGAAATCAATATTCTTTATCTTCCAAAATACACTATAAAAAAAAATTGAAAAAATTATGGTGCATTACATTGGTCCATCGTCTGTAATGGGTAGTTTTTAGATTTTTAGTTTATAACTTATATGTTGAGAAATTTTGTGCGAGCCAAAACATATTCAAAATATGCATTTTTTCATATTGGATCAGTTCAAAAAATTCTAGTAATTATGATATGCATTAGTTGGTTTCATAAATATAACGAAAACGAAATAGACTCTGTCTAGATTTTTGTAACACATTTTGTTTCTCAAAAACTCAAAGTTTTCAAAGAGTACACTAGCGCATTTGAACATGAATTTTTATGAATCCTTTGATTGTTAAAGAACACACACTCAAACAAATGTTAAGTTGACATATCAAATGTATATAAAAAAAATTCCAAAAAATAAGTAAGAGAAAGCTAATAAAATTTCTCACAACTTCGTAAAATGAAATTCTAAATAGAAAATTTGTTTTTGTTTGCAGAAAGTTTAAGAATAGAAAGAAATGATATTTTTTTCTCAAAAAATGGCAAAAAGTGTAACGCAACTTCACATTTTCACCCTATTGCAGCTTTTATTTTCAATAGGATAGCAGTAACTAGTAATACCATCATTCCTATTGCATGAACCATGTCGATAACCATGAAATAGAAAAAAAACCTCAAGTTGATAAATTAATGTGTAGTACTTAGTTGCTCCTTTTAGGAATAATTATTTCGCTCAACACCACTCTCTTTCATTAGTGGACGAAACTTTTGACCAATGTACATGTAAATGGCTTATATGTTGAGTATCGGTATGCCTCCCTCAATAGTGATATCATGATGAAAAAAATATTGTAACAAATTATGATCTCGACCAATTTTTCTTTATCTAGACTTGTCACAAAGTAAAGCACTTCAGTCCTCAACCATTGTGTGTATTTTAGGGGGGGATTTTTTATATGTAATTTTTCATATAACCATAATAGGCCTACAAACTGGATCAATCAACATCTTGGAACACTTTTTCATAACCCCTTCACGAAGCCCTAACCATCACTTCTCTAAAAAAATTTAGTTTCTGGGACAATTAGCTCAAAAAAATTGTTTTTGGACCCAACGCACCTTGCATATTTAGTGACCTACTTTTATCACATGTTGCATACTTGTTAGAAAACGTTAGTTAGCACTTGTTGCCCACTCCTATCGCTGTGTTGATTCTATAAATTTAGGAACATTAAAAAATCATTTCGAAACTTTCTCTTAGAGAAGTTTCCAATATTGTTTTAACTATTTATAATTGATAATAACTCAAATCCTATGTTTAGGACCTATACTTTATCCATTGAGCTCATCTTCCTCTATTAAGTAGATTTCAATACTAGATTGGTAATTTGATATAAATTCCCAAACTGCCACACTCCTATAAATTTAATACCTCCCATAAGGTTTGGGTTGGATTTTGGAGATTGATAGTGCCCTCGTGATGCTTATTTGAACCTAAATAAATCATCATATTTATGCATTAGAGTTGTTGTTGAGGTGTTATTTTTGAAAGGGAAGGACAAGTGAGCTTGGGGAGACATATACAAGATTAACTTATATTTATGGATGTAAACACTATCCTATATTTATCAATACAAAGAGAATCTTTTTTTCCTATATTTTATGTGTTATGTTAGCACTCTTGTATTTAAATTCCATGCTCATTCATTGAATAGATATTTTAGATTATGCTAAGTGGATTATGGTTCCTATGTTTGTTTTAGTTGTGTGTTCAAGCTCTAATTATAGCACTTGGAGCTAGAGTTCGATTTTACAAGCAAGGAGGAAATGAAGGCTTGCTTCAGATTCCATGTAGGCTTCTTTCCCATTCTATAATTTCTCTAAGGGAAACATAAATATTTTTGTCTTCTATTGTTCTAGATTAGACCACTAGATCTATGGAATTCACCTTTGTCCGCAATTTTGAAAATTCTATATAACAGTACTTATAAGGCTACACAAGTAGAAAACATTTTTATGAAAGAATAATTTGGTTCCCTAGAATACCTAATACGGTAATATATGATAGGGCTGCTTTTTTCACTTCAATCTTCTAGAAAGCCTTATTGATTGGAATTTGGACATAGTTAAACTTAAACATTGTGTACCATCCTTAGACTAATGGGAAAACAGAAAGGGTAAATCAAGTGATATAATACATGTTACATGTGTATGTTATGAACCATCCCACTAAGTGGGAGGATTATTTGTACCTAGTGGAGTTTGATTACAATAATGGATATCAGGATTCACTCAAGATGAGTCCCTTTGAATCCTTTTGTGGAAGGAAATTTCATGTTGCTTTGAAATCATACTGACCAAAGAAAAAACTTATATTAGGACCTAATAGGTTGCAAGAAATGCAAGAAATGATAAAATATATCAGGTGGAACTTCAAAACAACCCAGGATAGGAAAAATATTTATGTTGACCTCAAAAGGACACATCATAAATTCCATGTAGGGGAACATTTTTATGTTAAATTAAAATCAGAAATGAGTTTGATAGAATTGGGAGGCTAATCCAAGCTGGCCCCATGGTTTTTCATACCATTTAAGGTATTGGTCAACATTGGGTAAGTGGCTTATCAATTGGCATTATCATATTATGTTAAAGTTTAAAACATTTTCCATGCATCCATTTTAAAGAAATATATGCATGACCTAACTCATCTAATTGATTATTGTGTTGTACAAGTGAAATTGTTATGAAACCAACTCCAAAAATAGAAGAAAGGAGATATCAACGCCTTATAAATCAGCCGCTTTGAGGGGGAAACCTCCTTTACATTACATATAAGAACAATTCTTAGATGATACAAATGAAAAAGCCTCCTTTCTATATATAGGAGTCCATGGGGTCACAATATAATCCTAGCCGACCTAACAACAATCATATAAGGGCACAACAATAAAAATCGTGGGCTATTTATGGGGCACAATAATAACATAAATGGGGACTACATGGGTACAACAATAAAAATAAGGGGGCTATACTAACAACAAGAATGGACTACTCAAGTAATATAGGGCCCTAACATGCCCCTCTCCTTCAAAAAAGTGTTGTCCTCAAAAATTGAGTAGTTTTAGATGCTTCTGTATAAAATTCTCATCCTCCCATGTGGAATATTCACTATCTAAGTTCTTCCACTTGATGAGATAATCTAAAATTGATTGATTTCATAGTTGCTGAGTTCTTATTTCTGAGTTTGCTTCAGGTTGCAATATGATTTTTCCTTCCTCATCAAGTTTTGGCAATATTGTTTGGATTGGAATTTTGTCACATATAACCTTCTTTCAACATGAAACATGGAAAATTGGGTGCACTCAGGAATATGAAGGAAGCTCCAATTTGTATTCCATAGGACCAATATTTTGCAGCACCTTGTAAGGACCATACTACGTTGGCGATAATTTATTATCCTCCTTAGCTTGATTGAGGGACATTTCTTTGCATGGTTGTAGCCGTAAAAATACCCAGTCTCCTACATCAAAAATTCTCTTGCTGTGATGTTGATCTGCATGTTGTTTCATTTGATTTTGTGCTAAATTTGGGTTGTCCTTTAAGAGTTGGAGAACTTGCTTTTTATGCTCAATGTGATCTTCCACTACTTGAAACTTAGAATTTTCTCTTAAAGATAGTGTGATGGATGGTGGATGATATCCATAAAGTTTCATAAATGGGGTCATTTTTGCTGCAGTGTGGAAGGAAGTGTTATACCACCATTCAACTAGAGGTAACCAATTGACCCATTGTGTTTGTTTATCAGATACAAAGCAACTAAGATATCCTTCCAAATGTTTTTTCATTATCTCAGTTTGCCTATCAGATTGAGGATGATAAGATGAGCTATGAGCTAGTTGAGTACCGAAACAAGAAAATAATTTGATCCAAAAATTTCCAGTGAAAGTGGAATCTCTATCGCTTACAATAATCTTTGGGTTTCCATGTAGCTTTTTAATTGTTTCCATAAATGCAATAGCAACTGTAATTGCTTTAAATGGATGAGATAATGTACAAAAGTGTGCATACTTAGTAATTATATCAACTAGCACAATGATGATAATCTTTCCTTCGGACTTAGGTAAACCTGTGATAAAATCCATTGAAACCTCCTCCCAACATTGATTTGGAAGGGATAAAGTTTGTAGTAGTCGCGGTTTTAATTTTCTCAACTTTATTTTTCTAGAAAACCTAACATTCCTCCACAAACTCTTAAATATCAAATTTAAGGCCATCCCAAAAAATTATTTCTTCACCCCATGGTAAGTTTTTAAAAATTCCAAGTGTCCTCCTAAGGGAGAGGTGTGCAATTCTAAAATAATATTTTGTTTTAATTGGTAATTATTACAAATATATAAGCAATCATTGTACCATAAGTAATCAATTTTCCAACTAAAAATATCATATGTACTAGGATCTTGCTACAAATTTTGAATGAGTGTCCATACTTCTTCGTTGTTCTTCCATTCCTCCCTTGCTACAGTTATCCAATCGGGTTGGATAATAGAAATGGAGCACAACCATGCTTCAACATCATCATCCTTTATTGAGAGTACATCTACAACAACATTTAGCTTCCCTTTTTTAGATTATTTCATTGTCATAACCCCACATATTTGTGACCCATTTTTACTGCTCTTTTGAAGATAATCTTTGTTCCAAAAAATATTTACGACTATCATGATCAATTTTTACCTTGATGTGTCTTCCCATTAGGTAAGGTTACCGTTTCTTTAGTGCATGTAGTATTGTCAACATTTCCTTCTCATAAATAGCTTTTTTGTAAATACTTTCCTTTGATTGGATGGCTTCAAAAATAATGGGTCTTCCTTCTTGCATTAAAACAACACCAATTCCATTTCTGGAGGCATCACATTCTGCAATAAAATGTTTTGTGAATTCTGGCATAGATAAGACCAGTTCTTGGCACATTTCCTATTTAATATGTTCAAAGGCCTTAGTTGCTTTAGGATTCCATGAAAATGCATCTTTCTTAAATAATGTTGTTAGAGGTGTCACCACTCTCCCATAATTCTTAACAAACTTAGGATAATACCCTACTAACGTGAGAAATCCTGACAACTTCTTTATTTTTGTGGGGACTTTCCATTCCTTAATGGATTTATTTTT
Organism: Pinus albicaulis; assembly: GCA_034641835.2. Classification (NCBI taxonomy): domain Eukaryota; kingdom Viridiplantae; phylum Streptophyta; class Pinopsida; order Pinales; family Pinaceae; genus Pinus; species Pinus albicaulis. The sequence continues at coordinate 1,235,048,652 of CM076579.1, read as the reverse complement.
TTTAGGGTCTACCTTAACACCCTCCTGAGACACAATATGACCCAGGTATTCCACCTCTTGTACTCCAAAGAAACATTGGGAGGATTTTTCATATAATTGTTTCTCCTCCAATAGTTTGAGCACCGTGTGAACAAGTTGTACATGATCCTTCCAAGACCTATTGTAGATTAATATATCATCCAAAAATACTAACACAAATTTTCTAAGGAAGGGTTTGAAAATGGAATTCATCAACCCTTGAAATGTAGAAGGTGCATTTGAAAGGCCAAAAAGCATGACCAAAAATTAATAATGATCATCATGAGTTCGAAATGATATTTTTGGAATGTCTTCAGTCTTCATTCTAATTTGATGAAATCCTAAACGGATATCCAAATTGGTGGAATAAATTGCTCCATTTTATTCATCCAGTAATTCATCAATCACACAAATGGGAAATTTATCTTTAATAGTGAGCTTAATGAGCTCTCTATAATCTGGACACATGTGCCATGATCCATCCTTCTTGTGCACCAATACTACTGTAGTATAAAAATAACTTTGATTAGGTTGAGTTATACCAGCCTATATCATTTCTACAATCATACGTTCAATTTCACTCTTTTGGACATAAGGATATCTGTAAGGCCTGATGTTTGGAGGAAAAATTCCTAGAATCAAATGAATAGCATGATCATGATCCCGAATATGTGGGATTCATTTGGGAGTATTAAACACCTTAGAATTATTGTCCAAGACTTTTTGGAGATGTGGAGAAATAGATTATTTTGATGTTGGAACTTCTAGTGAGCATAATTGTGAAATGACACCTCATTGTTATTTCTTCAGAATATTTGTCATGACATTAGATATTATTATATTTCCCACCTTCCTTGCGATGCCTCATAATTCAACTTCCTTTCCTTTCGAATAAAAATTCAAGAAAATTTATTGAAAATTAAAAGCTACCATCCCGAAAGATTGTAACCATTGTACTCCTATTACAACATAAACACCACCCATTGGAATGGAAAGCAATGGACTATTCAATACATATTCCCCCATGGTTAGCTTCATATTATGGCACTTTCTAGAGAAATTTATAGTTCCTCCATTTTCCACCATCACTTGAAAATCTGGAGCTGGGTATAGGAAGCAATTCAATTTCTTTGCTACCTTACAATGAATAAAATTATGGGTACTACCCGAATCAATAAGAACTATTATTTTTTTCTTCTTGATATGTCCTTCTATCTTGAGAGTTTGAGGAGTGGTAATTCCTACCAATTAAATACATGATATTTTCAGATTCATTTCTTCTTCCTCTAGGGTTGGTTCCTATTGTATATCCTGTTCTTTTGAAGTTTCCTTTTCCTTTTATTCCTCCTCTTCACAATCTATGTAAAATAAATTCTTCTCGGCTCACTTATGACCTTTAGTGCATTTTCTATCACAACTATAGCAAAGCCCTTTTGCTCTTTTTTCTTCCAATTGTTGTGGTGTCAACCTTGTATGTTGTGGAAGTCTAGGAATAACAACAATTCCATATTTATAGTTGTAAGTGGCAGACTTCCTTGTCGCCATAATTTTTATTTCAATTTTTCCTACCAACCTAAATGCCTTCTCCAATGTATAAGGTTCCTAAAGGTTAACCTCATGTTGGATGTTATCCTTTAGAGTCCCTATGAAGACATCAATCATATGTTCCTTTGGAATATTATTTACCCTTATATTAAATTTTTGGAAGTCCTCAATGTGCTCCATCATTGAACCCTTTTGTTTGAGATTTATCAATTGTATAAAGAAGGTGTTTCTCTTTTTATCCTCATAATGTGCTATCATTTCCTCCATAAAAATTGACCAAGTGATAAGTGGTTTACGAGAACAAATCCATCGATACCATACAAATTGATTTAGTTGTAAATATAAAGTTACAATGTGTACCTTTTGTTTGTTTTGCATATTATGGAGCTCAAAGTATTTCTCCATTTGTAGTATCAAGGTTATTGGATCATTTCCATAAAAATTAATCATATCTGTCTTTGTAATATGGTGGGTCTTAAATATAACATTAGACTCTATGAAATCATGATTAACATTTCTTTTGTTCTCCTCAGGCGTACTACTTTTTCTCCATTAGGAATTTTTTCTTGTAGAAAATTTTCCAAACCTTCCTTCAAAACTTCCATGTCTTTCTCCAAATCTTCCATTTTGCCTTATATACCATTCTTCAAACCATCCATCTTAGCTTCCACGCCTTCATTCAAACCATCCATGTTGCCTTCTATACCATCCATATTAGCTTCCATGTCTTTCTTCAAATCGTCCATTTCATTTTTTGTTACTTTTTGCGAGAGCGATATTTGTTGCACTTGTTCTTGTAACTTTGATATATCATGTTGCACTTCTTCCTCTTCAGAAGTCATAGTAGAGACTTATGAGGAATTAATGGGTGTTAAATTCTTTTTATGGGAAATTTTAGAGCCCATACTAATATATGTGCTTCAAACTACCCTTGGAATCTCGTCAAAATGATTTTTCAAACAAGACTTATGCAATTTAAAAAAAAAATACACACCTTTTTCTTGCTTTTCAGGAGCTAGATATTGAATCTGATGTACCCCTGTGATTTTAGATCCCCAATATTTTAACTTCAACACTTTACTATCCCTATGAATCTTCTTTCCAATGTCACTGGTTTGACATGATTTTGATTATTCAAGGTAAAGTGATGCCCAATCTCCCACAATGACCTAATTATGGACTCGTTCAATAGAGTGAAATTGTACAGCGTGCCATGTGTCAATGTTTCCTCCTTTGGCTCTGAAATTGATACACAAGAAAATAAAGTCCATGTACTTTTAGCTACATCTTACATAATTCGAATACGATGTTTAGAGAGAGAGTTATGATTATTTTCCCAAGGTCACCTCTTTGAGATGAAACTCAAGAGCCTGCAAAATCCCTAACTTCCATTGTTCATATCTCCGAAAATATTGCAAACTAAGATCTGAAATTTGTACAAAAAATTCCTAAGGCTTTCTTCACAAATGTGCTTTTGTTTTAGCATCTGAACCTTTGTATAAAAAATTTATAGTGAAAATCCCAAAATGACATGTTTGAAGCAGCGAAACCCTAGAATCCAAAGCTTTGATACCAAATGTTATGAAACCAACTCCAAAAATAGAAGAAAAGAGACATAAATGGATTATAAGTCAGCCACTTCGAGGGGGAAACCTCATTTACATTACATAAATGAACAATTCTCAGATGATACAAATGAAAAAATCTCCTTTCTATATATAGGAGTCCATGGGGTCACAATATAATCCTAGCCAACCTAAGAACAATAAAATAAGGGCACAACAATAACAATAATGGGCTATTTAGGGGGAAAAATAATAACAGTACAGGGACTACATGGGTAAAAAAATAACATAACGGTGCTATACTAATAAAAATAAGGGACTACACTAGTAATATAGGGCCCTAACAGAAATTGGAAAGGAGAATTCCAGGCTACAAATTTTGGACTGGAGGGAGATTATACTCCAAAATTGAGCCATCACTGAGGTTAAAGTGAAATTGAATCACTTTGGACCAAAGGAGGCCACCTGTGAAATGCAAGATGAAATGAAGAAAATATGTTTGATGTTGCTTAAATGAGTATTGAGTATTTGGACAAAACAAAAATAGAGGATGATGTCCCTTTTAAGAAGAGTATATATGCAATACTCTAGTAAATTTACCATATGACATGGTTTTATATAATTACTGACTAGAGAAAATAAAATTACATGTGATAAAATATGTCGATAAAAATATCATTTTTCCATAATAATATTATAAATTATTTTGTTTGTGTGTTGATCCTCGCAGGAAAATGTTAAAGGGAAACATGAGAGATTAACCTATAACTATTAGGAAAAAACAACTGAAATTAGTTATTCCTATAGAGGAAAAAACAAAATAAAAAATAAAAATCTTCATGTATGTGAGTTCCTTCTAGAATGCAATTGCAATATGCAAGGAAAGAGACAAAAATATGGATAGAAAACAAACTATAATTTTTTTTCTTTTTATATGGCTAGATATAAATACCATATGGTGGACTTTGTTAGTAAGGAATTTTGGATATAAAGACAGTTCCTATGCAAGTTATCGATGGAGAGAAAGACTATTAGAACCCAAAAAAAATAGTAGGATATTGCTAATGGTTTAGGAGGTGAAAAATCTAACTATATTTTTGTAAAGTATTTTTTTATATCAGTTAAAGGGAATCTTAGGGTGAAACAATCAGATAAAATAGTTCAAGGGTGGGTGGAACTTGGTGGCCTTTAACCTATTCTTGGAGGGTTCGGACAAGTATAATTGATCATGTTAGAAAATACAAATAATGTAGGTGTATGTGTATAAATGAAATATATTGTGTATTTTGTTGATAATAAATTTAAAAGCCATTTTATCATTTTATCAGTGCAAATTAAAATGGTTTTCCTTTTATTAATATATTTTGAAGTATATGCTAATATTAATTCATATTAAAAAACTTTGTTGATAACCCATATTGGATATTTTATTCTATACAAAATTAAAATATTTTCTTATAACATTATTTTTCTATATATACATATGTATCTTGTGTTAAAATAAAATTTATCAAATGGGCTATTTTTTGGACATTTTTTGAAATAAATATTCTCCAATTTGGTTAAAAATTTGCCTATTTTTTACATATATATGATTAAATGGCTGATATTCACCTACAATTTACCAATTTTAATATTAAATTACATGTTTCTTATTAAATGTTTTCCTACATTCTATACGTATGTATTTTTGAAGCAAAATATTCGTGCACAATACTATATATACAAAAATATTTAAATCCTTAAAAAATACCCAGTTGAATTCCCTAATAATATATTGGAAAGACAGGTTCTGTAAGTACTTCTTCAACACCATGATTCTATCCATCCAACATTATAGAAGTAGATCATGTAATTTTCCCCTAACCACTAGCTAATCGATCACCACTCTCAAGTCTCTAAAAATATGAATGAAAGATAATTTCATAGAAGAAACAATAAATAGTAAGGCCCAAACAATAAGAACCTCAACCTTTGTATTAGTTCCACAACCATAATTCATTCAAAAATGGATAAAAGTGTCTCTAAAAGAGGGATGAGACCACCACAACCAAAAGAGGGAAATTGTTTAGCACCATAAAAATGTTCTCTGGAATCTGAAAAGGAAACATTCGGAACAGAGACAAAGTGAGGTTTATAAGAGGGTAAAGGATACATATAAGCCTAAAAATAAGACAACAGTTTGAGGGAGAATCTAGTTCCTGGAAAGTTTTAGGGGCTAATACTTGCAAGTGGGGTAATTTTCCATGTTTTTCCAAAAAAATATTCGTTAATTTCCATTCTTTCTAAAATTTATTCACCCAAATTTTATAGAATAATTTTTTTTAACTTAAAAAAGCCAAAATTCTATATAGAGACTACATAAATTTATTACAAATTTGTATACTTTTACAAAAAAATTTCCAAATATTTTAAAAATTGCATATTATGTACTAGTGAGATTCGCTAAGGTTTCTAAACTCTAAAATAAATTATCATCCATAAAATTTTCGCCGATCTAGTTGATGTTGACTTGAACACCGGCGAATATCTGCTTATTGCAAACCTTCCATATAATAGAGATTTTTAATCCGCTCTATGATTAATCCACCAATCCAAAAATGTCTCCAGATAGTGAATCAGACCGAGCATAGATTTATTAAGGTTGTGACCCATCTCAAACCATAGAGATCTATAAACACAAGAAGATAAGAAAAGATGATCAAGAGTCTCCAAACCTTCCATACATAGGATGTAGATATTTGAGCTGATGTACCTGCGACAAATAAAGTTATCCTAGTGTTGATGCCTCAAAAATCGGTGGCACAAAATCGGGGAAAACCACCCGGTCGGGGACTTAAAAACTGTCCCTTATCTGTTTGAGATAGTGGCTCTGACTGGATTTATGGGACCAGTTTTCCAATGAAATATAATTTGGTGGATGGGTGGTATTTTAACTGACTGTGACTTGGTGAATGGTTGTGACAGCGAGTTTAAAGAAAATATATATATCGATCTCTATCTTGGGATGAATTATCTATCTGTTATATGGGATTTAGAAAGATGATATTTCAGTGAATGAAAATGAAGATTTAACAAACATTTAGAGAAATGTAAAGCAATTTAATATAATTGATTTGATTAAATAGTTAATCAAATCAATTAGTTAAGTGTATATCGCATCTATTTATTTCATGTATTGAATATGTATAAAAATATGGCAATCAAGCATGTTCAGAAGTGAATTAATGCTGGATTGTGTTAAAAAGATACATATAACAAAACATCATAAGGAAATGTTAGATATAAGACTTTTGTGATCCATAATGTAGATAAATGTCTTTCAGATTAATCCAATCATTAGGATTTGGTTGACGTTTCAAACCATATAATGTGGCTCATCCTCAAGACAAGGTGAAGAAGGAAACCAATCTCATTGAATAAATAGTAAGGATGCGTCATTTTTCAGTGATAGATGTTAACACTAGCTGTTAAAAAGTATTATTTCTCATTTTAAATAGAATATCAACATAAAGATAAAAGTACTATATATATGCTAACTCTATTCATCTGAAAAACATTCTCTGGTTGAGCCTTTTCTATTAATGAAAACTTTAAGAGTACAAAAGTGCAACTTCTGTAAAGTATTATTTTCGAAATTTCAGGACCCTTTCTTAAAATACATGAAAGGGTTTATACAATAAAATAAAAAGTAGAAAAATAGAAATTACACAAAGAGATGAAGAGGTTTAAACAACTCTCCTTAAATTAAGTGAAATAAAAATAGAAACAGATTTTGGTGGGATGACTCGGCTAAGGATTGCATCATCGTATCTTTTTCCATTTGTTATTTTAGTTGAAGAATGTCACTCACAGGCTTAACCTTATGAGGTTGGCCTAGCCTAACACGCAAATGTCCTGTATATACCGCATTTGATAGTGAAGGCATCATGTAAGAGGAATTGTCTGTTAGACAACACAACATTAGCCAGTAGCTATGTGGCTTGACCAAGCTCTTCGAATACTTTTCCCAGTCAGAATTCTCCAATATTTTGAAGCTTTCTTCCTTCATCTTAGACATTTCCTGTCACCATCTTATCAAATCTTTTATAATAGGTAGATAACGAGGAGGGAATTTATCAATCAAATTATGAGCAATGAGATTTTTGCTGATTTTTTCAACTATGTTGTTGGCAACATATCTAGTTATGAAAATTTCCCTTTCAACCTGTTTTAACTGTATGTCCCAATCAATAAATAAGATTTATTTTTCAGAATATTCAATCCTCAGAAGATTGGCCTTTCTTCCTTCAACAGTATCTTTCCATATGACATATTAGGATACTTTGTCATCGATTTCATCAAAGCTGATCCTCTCGTCAGCTACTCGATTCATCACCGAATCACTCTTTTCACATAGTTCAACAATGCTAGATAATTTTTGGCAGAAAACAGCTTGTTTTTGGGCCAACGGGGTATTTATTTCCAAAGCTTCCTTCTTGAATTCATCTACTTTAGGATTATATATCAATTGTTAAACAATGAATTGCAGTTGGTGTATCTGAGCATATTTAGCACCAATTTCATATTGGTGCTAAAGCTTTAATTGATCCAAACTTTGTTGGAGTTGTGAAACTTGTGCTTGTAATTGTTGATTAATACTTTGTTTCTCTACTAGCAATTATTGTTCCAATTGAAGGATCCTTTCGTCCTTTTATTTGACTAATTTTTGAACTTCAATGGCTTTGTCAATGGTGGCATATTCATCTGCTCCTACAAAATGAGTCAATCATGTTAGATCCTGAGATGGATTTACTTGTGAGTCCTTCAAAACTACTTCCATAGAGACATCCCCGAGAACAAGAATTTGTGATTGTTCTATTCTTCTCCTTTTTCTCTACCTGCTCATGAAAAATTTATGCATGGGGCTTTAAAATATATCTAAAGGCGATATTTACTCAATTTTCAACACAATTTTTTATGTAGGGTAGATCGGGAAAATTATACTTCCTGTGTGGTAACTGACTTGTCAGTTGACCCAACAGTAAACGGGTTTTGACTTTTACCATAAGGTGTTTATATTTTTTTTTGATGATCAATTATCACCACTCCTTGGTCTCCTTTCAGCTGTTGATCAAAATCTTTCCAGAATTCATCGAAGTCACTTGGATACAAAGGATCTTTGCATTGAGTTACATAAGACTTATCTTCTCTTGTTTCACTAAGGACTTCAGTATCCTTAGGGGGTTGTTCATTTCCTTGTTTTCTATATTGTTGTTCCTTCTATGAGATAGGTTGGGATACCTATAGTATCTGTAGAGGAATCCTTTCTAATCTTATATTTCTATAATGCTTGAACTTTTAAAGTTGATAGGGATTGAGTCCTTATGGTGCTAATTTCTCCACTGTAGAATAAGTATCAACTGACTCAAACAAGTCATCAAAATCATCATATTCATGGGAAAATGGCCTGATTTTCACTTGATTTGTGAAATTTAATGTAAGCTGGTTTGGGTTATATTTCCTGTTAGAAATAGTAAATAATTTCAAACATTGGATTTGATTGATTTCTAACCCTTCATGCTTGAAATTGTCTAATGCATAGACACCACAATGAATAGGAAAAGAGGGCCATGAAGCTTTATTTTCTTCTTTTAAAACCTTAGTTAATCCATGACCCAAAATGTGATAGGAAATTTCTCTTACGATAAGCTTATCTGGAACATATAATGGTAGGACATGTGGTCGAGCTAAGCTCCCGAAAATTCTGACATAAGTGAACAATTCTTCCCTAAACCATTTTCCAATGGAGGTGAAGTCTTCTTGAGCTTCTTTGGAAAATGTAGGGGCCTTTTCATCAAACACAAGTTGAAACAGTGGGAACATAACTCATTGGTAAATCCTGTAGAAATGTTTCGTATTTTGATTCCCATAGAATACTATGATAAATATGAATGGGATTTGGATCTTGGGTAGTACATTTACAACCCATGGTTGAACAATATGATGTAAAACACACTGCATCCATATGTAGGCACTCATATAAAATGGGGGAAGGATTTTAGATGAAAAGGAAAAATTCTTTTTGTATTCAAGAATCTGGGTAATAATATTATTTGACAAAATGGTTCCCTAATCCATGATATAAGAGCCTATAACAACATGACCACTCCTTGGGCAGAGTTATATGTACGCCATGACTTATATGGGCAGTCATGGCATCCACTATTCGCTTGCTCTCGATGTCGTGCTACCATATGTAGACACAACCACATAACCACTCACAAGGTATATATAATTCGGCCCAGGCCAACTCAACCAGCATCCATCCTAGGGTCATTCCTAGGAGATCCCTCTATTATACTAGAGGGAGTCCCGAAAAGCATGGGGGCACTAGTGTGCATGATGCTCTCATCAAACACCAAAACTAGCCCAAATACATAAAACAGCAGTATGGATGTTGAAGCCACTGACACGACATTCCTACCATACGACATTTCACAGACCCCATTTTTGTATCCCCCACATAGCTTTATATCAAAACAAGTCATGGAAACTATGACATTGTCGAATATGGCTTTTGCAATACCCATGTGGTATTTATTCCCTCTAGCCATGTTGGGAAGTCCAAGAATCACCTCTACAGGAATAACCCTTATTGCCCCTCAAGAGGTCATAACAGTTAAAGAAACACATGTAGCAGCGCTAGCTGACATGACCAAGAAGAATAACAAAAAAGGGAAAAAATTCGAAACCTCCAAGTTACCTAGGGCATTACAACCTTGCGCATTATGCATGGAAAATTTTAGGGGCTAATATTCGCAAGTGGGCTATTTTTTCATGGTTTTTCCAAAAGAACAATTCGCCATTTCCATTTTTTCTAAAAATGATTTGCCCAAATTTTATAGCATACAATTATTTTACCTTAAGAATCGCCAAAAGTGTATAAATCCTATATATAAAATTATTAGGAATTTGCTTGTGTTTACAAATATATCAATAAGAATTTTATAATTTGCAATTTGGGGACTAGTAAAATCCGCCAAGGTTTCTAAACTTTAAAACAAATTTTCATCCTTAAAATTTTCCCTGCCATTATGTGATATCATATGTTAGCCTACTAATATTTTCCTGGTGTTAGAAGAATTGAAACCCCTTTTACACGCTGAAATAAATTTCGCAACCTTGAATTCCCATAAAAAGGAACATATCACGAACAACCAAGAGAAAACACACCAATCATGTGTGCGCCATATGCGACCATTATGGACATTATACCCATCACTACCTAGAGATGCTATGATATAGGGATGCCTTGCAAGCCCTAGAACAATCTTACCAGGAGGACCCCTCAGCTCCACCCATGCAAATGGACAAGGGTGAACCCAGAATCATATTATACGTACGAGAGGAACCTACATCTTGCTCGTATACAGTCACCCCAATGACCCAAAGATGAAAAATAGAGGCCACACAACATGTCCGAGTTTGTACACTATGTGATGAGCCTAATCACTTAATCACACAGTGCCTCGAGTTAAGGGCATTTAACCATTGGTATCAAATCCCGCAAGTTTTCCAAAGAAACTTAGTTCGGCATAGATGACATACGTGTCATATTTGTCAAAGAAAACACCACGTGCATCATTGTCCCCATCTCTATCGATTCCAGTCTATGTTGGATTTCATGTGACGTTTAATCATTGAAAACCCCGACTTAGCCTACTCGGACACAAAATCCAAAAACAAAACTACAACTCAAAGGATGAAAGCAACAAGTACCATATTGTATGTGTCATAGGAGAGACGGACATGAACGACCGCCTCTTCCCTGTAATCATCCTCAGGCTCCAGTTCAGCTTTCCACACTCTGCAATGAATGAGATCACTTCGTCGCTCACTGTGCAGCTCTAAAGCTATTTCAAAGATGGTACCTTTTCAACTCGATGTACTACAATTGTCTACGAGCAGTCCAATATTCTTGTCGGGTGTGTTTAGATAACCACTCAGTTCGTTTTTGTCTCGACATCCCCTGTTTCTATTTGGCATTAATTGTTTTACGCCATGCCATAACTCATCTCGCTACAGAAGACGGATTGGATTCAGACTCAGTAGAAATTTAGATAACCCAAGAGAATGAGGCAACCAGGACCATCTTCTTCATATCGGAAGAAAAATGACCAACAAAGGAGTAGATTATCACCCCGAACCACCCTCCACGATTAATCCCAGCCTATGCATTATGCGACGCACACAATCATTTGATCGCTCAATGCCCAGAGTTACAATAATTTGGAAAATGGTACCCAATCACTCCGATTGTCCAAAGGAAGTGGAAAACCAAAGATCAACATTCTTTTCTTATTTTCCAAGACAACCATCATGCTCAACATTGTCCTTACATCCCGCAATTTAAACCCATGTTAGACGACATACGCTCATTGGTCACCAAATATCCAGATGTAACCGGTTTTGAACCCAGGCAGTCAGGTGCAATGTGGCCTTCCCCCCATCATCACCAAATACCTAGGAAAGCTAAGGTGACCAATCATTTTAGCAGGGCACGAAACCAACCAAGAATACGATGTGCTCTATGTTAAAAATGGCAGTTTCAAGAGTCATTCTCTCCCCTAAGGTGAGCTACCAGGGTAGATGAGAACATATGACTTGTCTTGTGAGTTGCAATAAATCAAGGCATGGAAGCTTGCTAAGAACCTTGGTGGTGACTGATACCAAATCCATGGAGTTGGTGAAGTATTAGGTCAAATCCAGGTTAAGACTGTCTGGTGAGGCCTAGTGTCAAATCCATGGACTTGGTGAAACACTAGTGCAAAATCCTGGGTCAGACACCTTGTGAGCTATATGAAAAATCAAGATGTGGTCTAGCCAAATCAGTGGACTCCTGTGAAGCTAACACTGTTATGTGTGATAGAATCTTTATCATGTTGTGATGATGCTTACCTAGGAACTAATCACTCCTAGGAAGCTAAACTCTGACATTGATTGAAAATCTAGAAGTTCACATAGTTAAAATATCTCTTCTTATTATTGTGTGAACATGATGTTGTAAAGCATATGATGTGATATGGACCATACTAGTGAGAGAATGATGTAAATGATGTATAAGCCTTGTTGAGTCATGTAGAAGTGTTGTCAAGTTTTAACTCCTATTCAAGTTGACTAGTAGAGATGTAAAAGTGTCCTGTAATTTTTATTTGATGTAATCCTAAGTTTATAAAGGAAAAAATATTTTTTATGTCAATGTAAAATTAAAAGATAAAGTGGGTTGAAAAAGTACTAGGCCTAAGGGGACTTGATGAAGTCAAGTTGTAAAAATTAAAAGTGACTTCTAGAAGCTTGAAAATTCAATCCTATCCATATTCTAGAAGGATCAAAGCAAAAAGATAAAAAAAGGACAAAGAGCCTTCACTCTACATATGCAATTATGTTTTTTCAGCAGTTTTCCAGCAAGCAAGGGTTTAGAGGTTCGATTACTAAATCGACCATAACTTTCTCTTCATACATAAAAATTGAGAAATTCCAGTGGGGTTATAAAGTAGACTCCAAGGCGTTCCAAGATCAGCTAAACACTCAAGGAGATCCAGTCTAAGAAGGGAGATCGTCCGTCACGAAATTCACGCACTGGTTTTCTGCAGATTTTTTTTCCAGAATTTTCCAGAAACGGTCTTAGAGAAATAAAAGCTCATAACTTTGGATTCAGGCAAGATTTTCCTGAAATTCCACTTGGAGTGGAAATTAGAAACCAAGGCGTTCCCCTTTCCACTCAACGATCTTAAGATCTACTAAGTTTCAGGCATGATCCAACCTCTCAAATTCGGGCTTTCAGAATCGACTTTTTCTGCAAGGGTGTGTGGCAATTTTTCTCAGATCTAGCCCATGTATGTTGACTTGAGGTGAAGGTAAAGTATTCAATGTGAAACTAAGGGTCTATAGCTTCAGATCCATCAATTATCTCTTCCATGCATGACCATTTCAGTTGTACTCCAGGGCATTAAATTCTCCAGGTCTCTTCTCTCTTAATTTGATTTTGTAACTTGATATCTGCTTATCTGTTCCACATAATAAAAGAGATCTTTTTCTCAGGTTTTCTCCCTTATTGGGTTTCCCCAGGGTATATATTTTGTATATGTTTCATGGATGTATGATTTCTATATTCAGTTCTCAGTTATAATAACAAACACAACATTAAAAGGAATCGAACTATGAAAGAAGAGAAAGAATATCTTAACATTTCATATCACTCTGCATTTTTTTTCAACATTCTATGTAATAAAAAGCACCACATGGTAAATCAATGTTAGGAACACAAGAAAATCATAGATAGTCTTTGCATGGTCACAACCATACTGCATATCCATCTCTCTAATAAAGAGAAGATCACACGCTGCTATTGTAGGATTTTCTCGCAATTTCACGAGACTATGAATTGTGAATACCTCCCAAGGTTACGAGCGACAAGAGAAACATTGAGCCTGGACACCCCAAAGGAGCCACACCACCCAATACCAAAGACTTGGAAGTGGTAGAAGCGTAAAAATGCACCAATGCCCAACCATCTTCGAGCATCCACATCTGGTACAAAGAGTAGTGTTGGTTCTCACACCATCTACTCGTTAGGTACCTTTACGCCATGCACCATTTGCACGAGCCATAACCATGAGACAAAGATGTGCCCCATGATGAAAAAATTTCGGCACCTCTACATTCAATGAAAATTCCAAGTAAAGGAAGGTGCACGTATCCTTAGTACACCACCAAAAGAGCACAAACTTTCTCTCAAACAAACAACCATAACATAAATTATTCCGCCATATAACGCTGACAACGCACAACACCATAGATGATTCATCTCATCATGCATGGGCCCTGACTCGTGCTATATACTCATTTTTCATTGGTGTCGAGACTGTTGCAACTACCAAAATTATAGTAATACCTTCGACGATGTAAACCCAACCCGTCTGCACCTTGTCAACCTCGTCTAGTTCCATGACATCAACCACAGAATCATATTCATGTATGTCGACCAACACTGTTAGGCCCGAACCAATTCCTCACGGACTCACCAACTCCTCCTTAGACATCTTGTTTCACTTTGATGAAGATATTCTAGAGGCCATGATGGAACCAAATTTTCTATGGGACTCAATACATCATCACTCGTTTTTTCTTCCAGAAAAAATGTTTGTGCCTAGCAACCCAAAAACCTAGGATATATACGCTATTGAATCCAAAGACGTCCTTCCATATGGGAAGGTATATTTGTTCAATAACCCTATCACAGTCCTCGATGCATTTGAAGAATGGAATATGTTGAATATTTTGCCAACCATTAAGGTGAATATCTCAAGAAAAATAGGCAAAACCGAAGAAATCTTGCTATGGGCAGCATGCTCCCCAGATGAGGTAGTCCCTTATATAGACTTATTACAAGAATAAAGGGATATCTTCGCATGGGATTATTCGAAAATGCTAGGGCTAAGCCCCACCATCGTAGAACACCACATTGATACTTGGCCTGACGTAACACTAGTCCGCCAAAAGCAGCGTCAATTACACCCATCCAAAGCAGAAGAAGTCAAACAAGAGATTGAAAAGCTTCACAAAGCCAGATTCATCCACCCAGTCACTTACACATCTTGGGTTTCCAACCCTGTACCCATCATGAAAATACAGGGAACCATCCAAGTCTGCACCGATTTTCGAGATTTAAATAAAGCTTGTCCCAAGGACAACTACCCTACCCCTTTCATCGACCAAGTCATTGATGCTTGCGCTGGTCAGGAGGCCTTGTACTTCATGGAAGGATTCTCAGGGTACAATCAAATTCAAATCTGACATATGGATCCATACAAGACGATGTTCACTATTGCTGGGGCACGTTCGCATATCAAGTTATGCCTTTCGATCTTAAAAACGCTAGAGCCACCTTCCAACGGGCCATGAATTATATCTTCCACGATCTGGCTCACCTCATCTTAGCTTACTTCGACGACCTCACTGTACGATCCAAGAAATGAGGTGACCATCTAGAGGACTTACTACTGGTATTCCAATGGTGTCGACACTACAACCTCGCTGGAACCCCCTCACGTGTGTCTTCTGCGTTAATGCCGACAGACTGTTAGGATTCATTGTATCCAAACGAGGGATCAGAGTTGACCCCCTCAAGGTCCAAGCAATAAAAGAAGTACTGCCACTTAAAAATCTCAAGCAACTTCAAAGCCTACAGGGGAAAGCCAACTTCTTATGACGCTTTGTCCCCGATTATGCCACTTGTGCGCAAGGTTTTCTACGCCTACTCCGTCAAGACATTCCATTCAAATGGGATGATTAAGCTCAAAAGTATTTTGAGGCACTGAAATACACCTTGTCTTCAGTTCCCTTGATCAGCCCACCCAATTATGACAAGACTACACCTTATACCTATCGACATCAGACACTGCCATAACTGGGGTGTTAGTCGAAGACAGACCATATAATAAAGAGCATGTAATATATTACATCAGAAAGAACCTATCTGGCCCTGCTTTAAAATATGAATCGGAATACGACACTGCCCTAGCCCTAGTACATTCAGTACAAAAACTTTGACATTACATCATCCTAAGGACTACAACAATCATAGAAACTATCAACCCCATGCAATATCTACTAACCTGTCGTATGATGAACCATAAGTACGCTCGATGGGTAGTCATCCTGCAGGAATTCGACCTACAGTTCAACTCCCCCAAGAGAAAAAAAGCATTAATCCTAGCTAAGTTCATCACTGACCTTCCAAGTATGACTCGAGGATCCCTAGTTAATGACTCACTACCATATGAACATCTATTCTTAGTGATGACCGAGGACCCTTTGTACGGCTATATCCTTCTATTTTTTCGAACCCAAAAGTTCAAACCACAACTCACTCATGACAACCCAAGGTGCATATGCCATTAGGCCCCTCAATACCTTCTCATGGGGGACGTCCTTTATCAAAGAGGCATTGACACTATTTTACGTCGATGTCTCACGCACGACCAAGATGAGCAAGCCCTAAATGACTTCCATAGTGGGGCTTGCGGCGACCACCTCTTAGGGATGGCCACTACCCAAAAATTCTTGTAGGATGGTTATTATTGGCCCACCTTATTCCACCACTGCATTCAAGCAGTCAAAAGGTGCAAGTGATGCCAACGCTTCACCCACAAGACAAGAGTACCTTGTTACACAGTAATTTGTCACCATCCCTGCAATCCCCGTCTCGCCCATTGCAGGTTCATTTCTGTGACCAATAAGCAGTGTCATGCCTTGCAAATACCATCATTGCATCCCTTTCCATGAGGAAAACATTCCTTCTGTTGATTATTTCCTGAGCAGATCCCTAAAAACACCTGTTTTTGCCTTGGCGCTGGTAGCCCGTTATGTACCCGCGCCAATGGGGGAAAATTAACACTGGGCCCGCGCCAATTGGCACTCTGTCCTAGTGTTGCACCCGCGCCACTCTGTTTATGGAAAGTTTTTTAAAAAAGGAGGCGAAGTTTCGATTACAACAACCTCGTGGATGAGTCATCAGGAGTGGTTTCAACTAAATAACCACGGCCTTCCTCCTTTGGCCTCTTGTTTCCACCATATGGGGAACCTCCCAAAGGATAAGACCTCCCTTCCACTATTGTAGGGATCCCAACCTCCTCCTCTCCTCTATAAATATAGCCTTCATGCATTGATGAAGGGGTTGAAGGGCTGATAGTCTTGAAGTGCCTAAGCTTTGAATCTCCATATTCCCAAGAGCCTTTGTGCTGTAAAGAGCCCTCTTTCTCCCTTAAGGCCCACTCAAGTAAGGAGACTATCGTCGAGAGACTCTGGAGAGGTTTGCCCTTTCCCTGGCGAGCTTTGCGAGACGTGAACGACTGGAGACCCATCCAAAGGAGACCATGACGTCAGAACTTGGTTGTAATCTCTCTTCGTTTGTTATTTAATAGATGATTACGATTATGGTTCCACTCTGTTTTCCATCATGTCAATATGAGTAATATCCTTTCTGACTGATATTTAGTTACATATGCCAGATTTTATGCTTGTATCTGTTTTTTTCTTCCATGTGCAGGTGTTCATCCATGGAGATCGTGGAGGGATCGTGATCTTCCGAGGCTGAGGAACGGGAACGCTTCTTCTTCAGATCATAGCATTGGATTCCATGTAGGCTTCCATCATTAGTCTTTTCGTTCGTAACTAGGAACTTGTGTCGTAACATTTTTTGATTGTTGCTAGACCCCTGCTGGGCTAGTAGGGATCGCCTCTGTTCGCAGAGGGGATTTACCTCCTCAACAATTTGGCGACTCTGCTGGGGATCGTCCAGATTGTACTGTTTCGTTTATTTTTTCTCTCTTTGATTGTTTTATGTTTTTCCTTGCTTGATCAGCCTTCTGGGTTGGGTCCTTTTGCTGTTTTTCCTTCTTGGTTTGCTTAGCTTGCATTGATCTGTCTCTCAAGTAGTTCTTTTTTAATTTTGATTGAGAAACTTGAATGGCACGGTTTTTAACCCGACAGTCGCACCAATTGGCGCATGTTGCTTTTGTTTAGCCCGCGCCAATTCCTTTCTGGCGCCAGTTCCATCCTTACAGTCGCGCCACTCCTGTAAGATTTTTGAGTTTCCTCATTTTTGAACTCTCTGGGTTTGGTCAGTGTTTCTCTTCTTGATTTTCCGACTGCCTGAGTGTGTTGGAGTCCTGTTTGACTGGGAATTCACCTCTGTCCTTTGGTTGTTTGCTTTTATCTATCGATTTCACGTTTCAAGCCCTAGGGCATCTAGTGGCTTAGTGTATCGAGCCCTCCTTGGGAGTTTTGGTGTTTTGATTGTCTTGTCAACTGTCTGATTGATTCTCCACATCCTCTAAGTACTTGTTCATTGTTTCATTGCGATTTTTGGGTGATTGTTCATTCCTTCATTCGAAATTCGTTTGGTCTTGCTTTGGACCTAGATCACACGGTCCATTGGAAGCTTTTGAGTCTTTTCTTGGTTTTGAGCGACTTTGGTCGATTTGGGATCTGATTGTTTCCGTGGTTGAGTGAAATTGGTTTGTTTTTCTCTCCCGAATATCGTTTCTCAAGTTGTTCCGTTTGTTTTCAGTTTGTTTAGTGCATATTAGCTATTAAACATTGAAAATAAAAAAAAAAAACTCTTTTGCTTTTGTTAATTAGTGCAAATTGTGATCTTTTCAATCTTGCTAGTGATTAGTGTTTTGGATGAAAAGTTTTCAATTTCATTAGTTGCATTAGAGATCTCATTGTTTGTCTTCCATTCATTTCGTTTGTGTAAAAGCTCTCAACTCTTCTGTAACTAGTTTTCATCGAACGAAATGTTGGACTGTGGCATGTAGCTTTGCATTTAGGAGTCTTTTGAGACATTACATACGATAGGGCCTGAAAATTGAAACTTAATTGAAGATCAACTGTAAAATTTATTCAATTAACCTACGGCAGCATTGGAACTTAACGAAACATATTTAGAAGGTCTAGGCTAGAGACGTGTTCCGGCGTCGTTAAACCTAGCAACTGTCGCTCGCCTTTTGGCTTTAGACAGCGCTAGTACGAACTTGCGCTCCCCGTACCGTCGCGTATATAAAGGGAGACCCCTCTAGGTTTTCAATCCTTTATCCACAGGAAGCTGAGTCTGCCACCCTATACCCGTGATACACCGAACACAGCATTCGGGGAGACTACCTGCACGTACGGAAAGTCCTTGGTCGATTTCTGTCTCATTATTGAAACCAAGGTGTATATTGCAGTTCACGAATATTTGGTACACCCTTTGTGCCTAGTATTTCCTGAGCAGTCATTTGGTCTTTTCTGACTCCCTAAACTTGAAAAGACCATCAAGCGCTTGTCCTTTCATGCTTGTGTCAAATCTGAAAGAGATAGAGTCACCTTTTTATCGTTTCTCGACTCTTAAAAAATGAAACGGTAGAATTTCTTACTTTCCAATGTGGTAAAATTAATCGCCCACGATTACACGCCTGCTTAAATATTGCTTGTTGACCATTTTATCGTGTGCCCTTAACTCATTTTTCGGCCCGTGTGTGGTTTTGAATGTTGATGGCAACTTTTTCAGAGTTTACCAACCAAGGAATCCCCTCAGAAGGGAATCCTGGTCATTTTCCTCCTTTTGGAAATGTTGGTGCTCCTTACATGGCAACATTGTCCCTTCCTGGGCTAACTGTTGGGTTGCCTGTTTGGTTGTTCTCAACCTCTGTTGTCCCAAATAACTCCACTACGGTTCAATCAGTTCCTCCACCGGAACAACATCATGTTGATTCCAAGGTGGACCTCTCCCCTTCTTCGCCTGTTTCTGCATCCTCCTCTTCTACTTCGCCTGGTGAAAGTCTGGATTCGAGTAACCAGGTGGTTAAGAAGAAGAAGAAGAAGACCAATAAGAAGAAGTCTGAAAAGCGAGAGGCTAAAAGTGCAGCTACTGCTTCTGAGGAATCTCCTCTTGATAGGCCCCCCGACCCTCCACGGAAAGTCAAGTTCCCGTGCATGTTGTGCATGGGAGACCATCTGCTTCGAGACTGCCCTGGCATTCCCAAAGTGCTTGAAGCATAGTCCAACGGTCGTCCACCATTGTCTTTGATTCCCGGGAGCAAGTTTGGGGGCACATCTTCGACTGGTGCTGATAAGACTCTTAAGAAGCAGGGTAAGATCACCAATCCCTGTAAGTTGTGTGAAGGGCACCATGCTATTCACCTTTGTCCTTATATGGATGAAGCCAAGTGATTCTTGGACAACCTAACTGTTTCTACACCACGCCTCCCGGCTGGTTATAAACAGCTTTCTTTGAGTCTTCCACCTGCTGATACCGTGATTGGTCAAGAGTCATCCTTGGTTGATCCCACTCCTCCAGAAATTCAAATCCACGAATCCATCCCTGACCAACCATTGGTCGTAGGATCGGTTGAACTGGCACCGTCCGCGGTGCACCAGGTCTTTTCTGTCGAGAGTGGATCTCACACCCCCCATGTTCTACTAGTTTCTTCAGATTCTTCAGACTTGGAGAAAGACTCTCCTGTCCCTGTACTTCAAGAAGCTGCTCCTCCGCCTCCCATGATGGAGGCTCCAGAGGATATCCCTCCCGCCTTCGAGATGGAGGTTCTGGAGGATGCTCCTTCTTCCGTAACATCAGGGGAAGACCTTCGCATTTCGATGGTAGCCCCTCCGAGTAGTTTGGTCGCTTCCTTTGATTGGAACCGATTTGCAGGATTTCACCTTCCGTCTTATGTGCCTTTCTAGATCACAGTGCAGGCTCTTGGTCTGGTTGTACCTAGCACCATTATAGACGAAGGTGCCTCTGTTAGTATTCTATCCTCGACTACTTGGCAAGCCTTCAGTTCGCCACCACTTGCGCCTATTACGTAGAATCTGTTGACTTTTAACAGAAGAACGAGTCAACCGTTAGGGATACTTCCAAGGTTACCTGTTACTTTGGGAGGTAAAACCGTCCATATGGATGTGATGGTTGTTCTAGGCCCCTTGGATTTCAATCTTCTCTTGGGGCGCGATTACACGTATGCCATGGGAGCGCTTGTCTCCTCCCTTTTTCGTGTGGTCTGTTTTCCACATGAAGGACGGATCGTGACCATTGATCAGCTTTCATTCTTTGGTCCCGATATGGCAGCTGGCGCACCATCATCCCTTCTTGTTTTTTATCCACCCGTTGTATCTGCCCCACCGCAGGTCAAATATGCGGCTGCTTACCCCGTGCCTGTGCTCAGTGATGATGCCGTCGTGCATCAGGTGCTGGGGACATTGGGTCCCACTTTGGTGGATGTTTTTCTTTCCACGGAGTGGAACCGTTGGAAGTGATGACTTCGTTCATTATGATGAGGTCGTTCGAGAAAGGTTCGTTTTTGTGTCAAGCTCCTTAAAAAATGAAACCAGGTTGTTGGAGCAGAGTTCCTTGTCTTGTGTCAAGCTCCTTAAAAAATGAAACAAGGTTGTCGGAGCACAGTTCATTGTCTTGTGTCAAGCTCCTTAAAAAATGAAACAAGGGTGTTCGGAGCACAGTTCGTTTTCTTGTGTCAAGCTCCTTAAAAAATGAAACAAGGTTGTCGGAGCAGAGTTCCTTGTCTTG
Organism: Pinus albicaulis; assembly: GCA_034641835.2. Classification (NCBI taxonomy): domain Eukaryota; kingdom Viridiplantae; phylum Streptophyta; class Pinopsida; order Pinales; family Pinaceae; genus Pinus; species Pinus albicaulis. The sequence goes on along the minus strand of CM076579.1, from coordinate 1,235,027,412 downwards.
TGTCAAGCTCCTTAAAAAATGAAACAAGGGTGTTCGAAGCATAGTTCATTTTCTTGTGTCAAGCTCCTTAAAAAATGAAACAAGCCGGTCGGAGCACAGTTCGTTTTCTTGTGTCAAGCTCCTTAAAAAATGAAACAAGCTCTGTGGAGCATAGTTCCTTGTCTTGTGCCAAGCTCCTTAAACAATGAAACAAGGGTGTCTGAGGATAGTTCTTTTAATGTGTCAACCTCGTTAAAATAATGAAACACGTTCCTGTTCAATTCGAGTCTTTGTTTAGATCTCGTAGAATCCCAGTCGAGTCTTTCTCTTGATCTTGTAACTTGAACCTTCACTCCATCTGCCTTTCATATGGATTGAAGCTTGGGGGGCATGTACTTCGAATTGAGTCACCATGCTGGGGGCATGCTTACTTTTTCAAGCATAGTTTATCTTTGTTTCAAGCTTGTGTAAAAATGAAACCAACTTCAAGCATAGTTTCCTGATTTCAAGCTTGTGTAAAAATGAAACCTTTCCCATTTTACCTCTTGTGATTGCCATTTTATCAGCCTATTTTTGCCAGATGAGCCTTGGTTTTCTCACTCCATCGTCATTATCTGCTGGGCCGATCATATGCCTTCACTTGGTTGTTTTACCTGTTCCTGAGGAACTGCTGCGATGAGTGGTCTTGTTAGCCATCCTCTTAACCTTTACTTTTTTTGAGCAGTTCCACCATCACCGGAACCAGTAGCTACCCTTTATACCACTCGTTCCTCTAGGAGGAGTCATCTTTCAGCTCTTTTCTGACTCTCTAAACATGAAAAGATTGCCGAGGCCCTTGTCGTTTCGATCTCGTTAAAATGGACACGAATCGACATCTACTCAGTATACGTTTACCCCTTTTTCGGGCTGGGATGGATTATTTACGAAAAAGGAATACCCTAGCTTATCGCGACTAGGAGGTTTTCACGGATATTGTTTTCTACCTTTTCGGGTCCGAGGAACTATTTACGAAAAGGGAACTTTGGAGTTTACTTTTCTGCTATCTTTTCAAACTCTCTAAACATGAAAAGACACCGAGTTCTTCCTTTTTCAGACTCGTTAAACCCTGATGACATCGGATTCAGTCGTGATGACGGTATTCGAGTTCCTCCTTCCTAGGGCTCGTTAAATGTACTAGGATGGATTCATCCGAAGGATGGATTTATATGACAAGCATATGCTATCCTCTTCAAGCTTTTGTAAAAATAAAGAGGTACTCGCCAAGCATGGTGGGGAAAAATGGAACTGTAATCATTGTCATGTTGGCAGTATGTCGCTCTTGAACATGGCACTTGTCTGCATTCGTGTCGGGTTGGGGACAATCTCATCTCGTTTTCTGCTTGCCTCTGTGGGTTTGGGTGATCCCTTTTGACCTCTCATCTGCCCTTTGACTCGTCACTATGACCTCTGATCTTTTGATGTCAAATACTACCAAATCCACTATCGTGCTGTCAATATGTTCAAGAGAAGTTGTCCTCTGCAAATATCAACCTTCCTCTGATTCTCATACGATCCTGATTCACAACAAAAACATTATGTTCCTCTGTCTCGTGTCGATGATGTGGGAAACATTATGGCCCACCTTCGATCAAGGTCACTTCCTGTCGACTTCAGCTCATTATCCATGAAGATGATCTAGAGACTCCTTCATGGTACCTTGGAGCCTGCATGCCTCAATGGCAGGCTCATCGCATTCGACGTGAGGTTTTCATCATTGGCCCCTGATCGAGTGATTCTGCGGGTGTTCGACGCCAACTCATTGATTCACACGTTGTAGTTTGTACCTGTAGTACCTTGAGGACCATTGTCATTATTGGTGGTTTCTCTCGCGTCTGTTAACAGCTTTCATCATTGGCTGGTAATCAGACGATGTTCCTGCATGTTTGACTTCAGCTCACATATTCGCATGCTTGAACTTGCACTTTGTTTGGGTCGAGATGGAGCAAAAGACCCTGGATTGTGTCTGTTGTAATCCAGGCTGCGATTGTGGATTATTATCATTATGTACATGACTCACTAATTGGATGGTTGCGACCATACCTGAGTCTATTTATCGATCCTCACTGGATGGCTACGCCCATACCCTAGATCTGGATTGTAGGATACTCTGTTTCGGATGGCTGCGCCCATACCGCATATACATCATGTACTTGAGATATCAGTTGTATTTTTCTACGCAGTTTTTCCATTGCATCCCTTTCCATGAGGAAAACATTCCTTCTGTTGATTATTTCCTGAGCAGATCCCTAAAAACACCTGTTTTTGCCTTGGCGCTGGTAGCCCGTTATGTACCCGCACCAATGGGGGAAAATTAACACTGAGCCCGCGCCAATTGGCGCTCTATCCCAGTGTTGCACTCGTGCCACTCTGTTTATGGAAAGTTTTTTAAAAAAGGAGGTGAAGTTTCGATTACAACAACTTCGTGGATGAGTCATCAGGAGTGGTTTCGACTGAATAACCACGGCCTTCCTCCTTTGGCCTCTTGTTTCCACCATATGGGGAACCTCCCAAAGGATAAGACCTCCCTTCCACTATTGTAGGGATCCTAACCTCCTCCTCTCCTCTATAAATATAGCCTTCATCCATTGATGAAAGGGCTGAAGGGCTAATAGTCTTGAAGTGCCTAAGCTTTGAATCTCCATATTCCCAAGAGCCTTTGTGCTGTAAAGAGCCCTCTTTCTCCCTTAAGGCCCACTCAAGTAAGGACACTATCGTCGAGAGACTCTGGAGAGGTTTGCCCTTTCCTTGGCGAGCTTTGCGAGACGTGAACGACTGGAGACCCATCCGAAGGAGAACACAACGTCAGAACTTGGTTGTAATCTCTCTTCATTTGTTATTTAATAGATGATTACGATTATGGTTCCACTCTGTTTTCCATCATGTCATGATGAGTAATATCCTTTCTGACTGATATTTAGTTACGTATGCCAGATTTTATGCTTGTATCTGTTTGTTTCTTCCATGTGTAGGTGTTCATCCGCGGAGATCGTGGAGGGATCGTGATCTGCCGAGGCTGAGGAACGAGAATTCTTCTTCTTCAGATCATAGCATTGGATTCTAGGTAGGCTTCCATCATTAGTCTTTTCGTTCGTAACTAGGAACTTTCATCGTAACATTGTTTGATTGTTGCTAGACCCCTGCTGGGCTAGTAGGGATCGCCTCTGTCCGCAGAGGGGATTTACCTCCTCAACACACCTCCTACTACTTTGCACCCGGTCATTGTAGCAAGTCCCTTTTGTAAATGGGGAATCGACTTTATGACTTGAAACCCTACATCGTTTGGCAACCACAAATATATTATTGTAGTCATTGACTATTTCAAAAAGTGGGCAAAAGCCATGCTTACTTACGACAACATGGTAGAAACCGCAGCTCGGTTTCTCTTCAACCATGTCATCACACAATTCGGTGTACCTAAGGAGTTAGTCTCCGACTATGGAAAGCATTTCAAAAATGAAATATTCCAGGAGCTATCCCATCATCTAGGATTTACGCATGAATTTGCCTCACTATACTACCCCCAGTCCAACGGTCAGGTAGAAGATGTTAACAAAGTACTCAAAACGATGTTACAACGTATGGTCAACAACCATAAAACTAACTGGCACCATATGTTATTTTCATCCCTATGGGCATATCGCACAGCGGTTAAATATTCAATAAGATTCACAACTTTCAAATTGGTATACAGAGTGGAGGCCATGATTTCCATTGAACGTGAAATCCCCAACTTACGCACAGCTATCAAACTCTTAGATGATACCCAACCTTTAGAGCATCGGTTGGTAAAAATAGAGCTTGTAGACAAGAATATATCCAACATAATGAGGCTCACAATAAAAGGGTAAAAGCATCATTCGATTGCAACATCACCCCTCACTCATTTTTAGAGGGGGAGTTAGTTCTCCACTATGACATTGCAAAATAAGCCTTAGGACCCGGGAAGTTCGAAGCATTATGAAAGGCCCTTACATCATAAAACATTGCCTCCTCAAAGGAGCATACATTCTATCTGAGCCTGAAGGTACATGCCTAGCTAATCCCATCAATGGACTCTACCTCAAAAAATTCCACCCGTATGGCAGGAAGTCTCACCCTTAGAGATAAGATGAATGCAACATAAACTTTTGAGATGATCACAATCATCGTGGACTTGTTCTAAAAAATTCTCTTTTGTCACAAATGGATCGCCCCCCCATCCATTATTTTGGATTCTCTGATGAGGCCCCTCGATGGTCACAAAATCTAGCAAAAACTGCTTGGGCCATATACTCTCCTGACCGATCACCATTCCTCACCAATGGAGTATGTATCAGATCAACTACCAATAAAAAATCATAATATGATGCAATCATAGGGCTTTTGAGTGATGCCTCCAACCGGGCTATTCGCCATCTACATGTCTTTCTTGATTCCTAGTTAGTGGTATCACAGTTAAACCAAGTTTTTCAGGTACGGGATTCACACCTATTTAGGAAATACTTTCATTCACGATGGTTGAGTTGTCACTTTGATCACATTACATTTACACATATAACAAGAAATCAAAATCAAACAGTCGATCACATAGCTAACCATATCCTAGACTGGAGTGCATCTCATATAAACCATCATCCATAAAAGGCAAAGGCATAAAGCATAAATATCCATCATATGTACATAACATCCATCATAAACACATGTAAACATAAACCAAATAATAAAAATAGACACATCATAAGAGCCGCAAAAATATACATCTCGCATATATACATAAAAAATTATATGAGTCTCAATATACAAAGCAGGTCACTAACGATCATGTCATTAAAAAATATACATTTCCTCAAAATAGGGAAGCATCCTCATAATGGGTGCTTTCCCTAACTATACAAAATTCTCTAGGGCTAAGCCCCGCGTGGTGGGTCCTCAGGACCCATAGAAGCACCTGATGCTAGTATAGGTGCAGCAGCTACAACCGCAAGTGCCGCCCTGCGTAAATTCAAGCGATGCACCCTCTCTCGAGCCATCACCGTTTCTAGCCAGATGTCATCCAGTTCATCAAAACCCCTGGTCAGAATGCCTCAGATCAACCTCTCCAATCGACTCCACGAGTCGGCTATGCCTACAGCATGAGCATCTATAGCCTCCACCTAGGCCTCTCATGCCAACACTCTAATGTCGGCAACAGCCAAAAGCTCCTCGATCGCTGCCATTTGTGCCTCGGATGACACGGCACACGAAAGAAGAGAAACATTCCCACTGACAGCTGCAACGTTGCTACCCTCTCCTGAGGGACCCTCCTGCACCACCCTGCCTCCCAACCTAGGCCTGACCAACCCCAAGCAAGTCCCTTCTCCTTGGCTAGTAACCCACCAAGTGAGAGGTAGGACACCCTGCCATACCCACATCTGCAAGAGAAACCAAAAAACAGTATCAGTGTCACCATCAAAGACATATAAATCTATACACAATAAAAATCCTCAAAATGCAGAAATCATCAAAAGTCATACATGTCGGACCCCATGCATAGCTTGGAGGGAGACCCATATCCGAATCCCCCCGGAAGTCCATCCCTAAATATGGGAAGTCAAGGAACATCTGTGGGTTCGACTCGAACCATGCCTCGACCGTCGCATCCGAGTAATGACCTGCCTATCCTCCACCACCACGGGGCATCACAGGTGCCCACTGACGCATCCGAGGATCCCTCGGAGGACCCAGGGGCACCACCACAAAAGTCTAAAGCATCACAACCCTCTCATACATGGTGTTACATAGGATGATCGCGTAAGTGAACTATCCCCCCTTTGGGCCTTGCCTAGCTGAGTGACCATGCCCTAGTAAACATAGCAAGCCCAGTCAAAAAAGTGACCAGCCTCAAGCCGGCGCAAAACCGCAAGATACGAAATTGACACTCAATGGAGCATCGTCAACCCAAATATGTGAACTATCATCACTAAGGCAACTCTATCATCCAGTTCCGTCACAGAGCTCAAACAGATATATCCACGGATGATCGCATGTGGACCATAATGCTCCTCATCCTCGGCCCAACGATGGATGTTCACTCTCGAGGAGGGAGTGGATAGGGAAGGGCCTCCCCCTGAGGTAATAGATCGGTCCCAAAATAGATGTCGTTCCCCGGCTAGATCACGGCGTCCCTATTACGCAAGACCATAACACGTCATCTCATGTTCCAGCATTGGACCAGGTATCACAGTAACCCATCCTGGGATCTCAGTAGATTTTTCTCTAAGAACTTTAGTAAACCATACTGAGCCAGGATCCCTTGAGCATGGGGGTCTTGAGCCACAGCCGCACGGAGATCAGGACAGTATCTCTCCCGTCATAACATCCTGCCATTAGAGAAAACACCAAAAATCAGTTTTTACCAAAAAAGTTTTTTTTTTTTTTTCAAAAAAATAACTTCCCCACGCCTGTAAAAAAGTTAGGCACGATGACCGCGCACCTGTATCATATAAAAACATGCGGTCCATAGTGCATAATTTTTCCCAACTGTGAGGGTCTTGCACAAAAATTACCTTTTGCGTGAGGACCACTTGGGTCATCCTTGATCGCCCATGTGGCCTGACCTAAAAATGCGTATAGAATCTGTACAAATCCATATTTGTAGGGACCCCTTGTTCAAGAAAATGACAAAAATGAAAAGCATGACGTTTAAGGTCCTACCTGACATTGACAACACGAATCTCAGGTACTCAGTCTGACCGCAACTGGTCGCAACGACAAGAGAAGCTCGGGAACAGGAGCTTAGCTTTGACCCCAGATCCTCAAAAGAAACAAATGAGTTGAAATGAACCATATTGGCCCATATATCGCCCTTTTCTCATTTTTCAACAGGCCATAGCTAGAGCTCAGAGTACCCGATCGCAAAACCGCGAGAAACACAATGATCAACGCTTCATCATGTTCAAACTAGTCCCCAAAAATCCACACCTCAGAAAAGTCTTTTTCAGGCACAATGTCCACCATACTACAGTTCAGGTATGCTCTCTCTTATTTCTCTACATCAAATTATTTCAAATATGTTATGCTTTTTACTTGGGGTATTGGTTGCAGGTATTACAAACATGAAAAATCACCATATGTCCCAACCAACAAAGGTACAAGAGCAAGTATCATTCTACCCCTAGCATGATAGGCTCCCTAAGAAGCTTTTCATATCCTGACATCATTTCCTCAAAGAAATCGACCATAGGTTTCATTCACCCGACCATGTTTATCACCACCCCACCTTGCACATGATAAACACCCTTGCAGGTAGGTAGAGCCTTACCCTCCATGGCATCCATCACTCGTGTAGACCATATACCAAAGGTCTGGAGTCATGGCCATAAAACCCCAAGCCCGAGAAGCACTTCATGTTCATTCATCCAACATACATCAAGTCAATTTTTACCCATGTCATGTTAAAACCCCTTTCTCGGGCTACCATTCTCACAAGAAGATCAGAAAAAATGCACCATCGCATCTCACGTGTGGCCTATCACACCCTCATCGACATAGCCCATCAGCGAAATTTTTCATCCACTTCATCACGCCCGCACTGAGACCAACCAATAGGGCCCCCACCCTCAGCAAAACACACTCCTCAAACCATAGTGAAGGATTATTCACGTTTATAGGGGCACCCATCTCCATGCTTGTACATCCAAAACCATTTTATATTATTTTGGTATGTGTAAAAAGATTTTTTTTAGGAGAGCACCCCCACCCATCCATTTACATTTCTCACCTAGTAGCAGTCCCTGATCACACTTGGTCAGAGGTACACATTCTTTTACCACACCCAACCATGACACTCATAACAAACATACACCCACCCTGGATGTCCTACCGACTCCAGGGATTTCCTCACCATAAATTATTATGACTGTTTCCACTCACATTTACAGTACCAACCTCGACCCACTTAACTACCATCATCAATTATAACCATTTCTCGTCATCATGCCTAGTTAACCCATCACACCATGCCTTGCTACATCAGAAACCCTAGTCCCTTGCATCAGTACTCATTTATATCGGTTGATGCTTCCTTATTGTTGACTACAACAAACATTTTCCAAGGAGGTAGTACCTTGGATGACTCCTCACCTCAATAAGGGCATCCTCGGATGGCACTATGGGAATAATCATTACCCATTGATGTCATCGATCTTCTCGATATTTGACTTCAAGAAAATCCTTCATGTCAAGATAGTATCATACTTCATAACCATTGCACTTTGTTAGAATTCGTCGAAGACCGGTGACTTGATAAGCATCTCTTTCAACAATTCTTACATGGGAAGGTCCCCAACAGTCAAAGACCCATGCATATAATGAGAACTTGTTCTAAAAAAACGTGCCATACCAAGATCATGCATGTGGGCACCACATTCAACCTTCTTTCAAAGAACGCCCCTGAGGGCGTCAACAACCGTCATCATCAGCCAGTAGTAGGCCACTACCAAAAGTGGCATAAAAAAAAACCACTATCTGTTAAATAAGCTTAACTAGTAAAAAAATCACGAGCATGGGACATGCCCACGTCATAGAAAGATTGTATTCATGCAATATCTTGCAGGTTTCCAACAGAGCATGGTGTCTTTTTTACTCAAGACAAGGGGTCTCTCAACTCAGTTCCAAAGCAAGTTACTCTCTCTCTCTCTCTCTCTCAAAAGGATCACACAGAAAAGAAACCATAATGTATTTTAGCTATACAGTTCTTCCTAGACCTCATACATTAGGGAGAAAATGTTAACACTGGAAAATTGTACGGGCAAAAGACATTAAAAATGTCAAGCAGAAGGTACATATAAAAGTTTCCAGATAAGGAATATGCTAGGAACAGAGAAAATAAATAAATAAATAAATATATTAAAAAAAAAAAAAATCTTCATAAGGTCAAAGGACAAATTTGTGGACATTGCACATGCAACAAAGGCTTTTTTCACATAGTGTAGCTTTTTCTTCGATAGCCGTGTACAACGCGGCTATCTCTTTGATAGTCGTGCGGTCCTGGGGATGGTGGAATGCCACCGTCTGGGACCACTTGGCACGCTTGGTTAAAAATATTCTCACTCAACCTAACCGAGTACAGTCATCTTTGAGCCACCTTGAGGCCTTAATGCAGAACATAAAGGAATCATACCTCCACTCTTTTGTTACCATCCATCTTGGGCCAAGAGAAGGAGGGAGAATTTGAAAATGGTCTATAAAAGCCAACCTTTGGAAGAAGAATAGGAGACACATTGTTATGCTGGCCAAATTTCTCCATAAAAAACCAACTTGTTTAGTCCAACAACAAAGGGATTGGAAGGACTCAGTTGTTGTCCACCCAACATCTCAATCCAAGAGAGAGGAGTTCACCACATGTTTGTCGATCTACCATCCCTTGAGACGGAAGAGAAGCTTGTTGAAAACTTGTGGGGAAGAGACCTCCTTGTCTTGGATATTGGAGCTCCATAGCTCAAAGGATGCACTACAAGAGATTTAACATTCTATCTACTATCACCACCAACACCTAATAAAGGGAGAAGCTCTCCATTTTGAGTTATTAGTGTGTTTTCTCTATTGAGCGTCTATATTGTGCATGTTATTTTGTTTTTGTTTCATTGTTTATGTAGTATGTTATGTTTCCTTTCTAACCTAGGTTATTACATGTTGAACTTGTTCCACTGATGTTTAACAAACCATTTTGGCCTGTGACCCTTATGTAGGTAAGAAGTCTGCCTACTAAGCAAAGTGTATTTCGTATGCCCATGCACCCATGCACCGAATACACTACCACAAGGAAGCTCAAAGGAGCAGTTCACGACTCAAGATCATTTCATCATTTCTCTGAGACAAGAGAAGATCTTTAGTTGGCAGAGCGCTAGATATTTTATCTTGAGTTTACGCTTCAATTCCCAAATATTTAATCTCCCCTTTCTTATGTGTTAGATGTTAGTGAGAGGCATGAGAATATTAATCTTACTGATTTCGTGCTTGAAGTTGAAAGAAGATGCATTCAATCAGTGAATTCTTATGACCTTAAAACTTTGATTCCTTTGTGCCAAGAAAAATTTCCTTTGTGTGACAACATTTGTGAGACTTCCTCGTTTTGGTTTTAAGGGAGTGGGATTGGTTAGCCTCAGAAAAAATGGGTATGCTTCTTTGACTAATTCATTGAAGGGGTTTGCATAGAATCTTGCTGGAGATGCTAAGACTACCTAGGCCACTGAAGTGGCTGTGATTTTAGCCAACACCAAATATCTTTCTATTTCTTTTAAGCTCAATGTTTTATTGCCATTAAAGTAGCGGGTGAAAAGGTGGAATCACAAAAAATGGAAATTGGTTTTGTAGTCATTGTGTTTGTTAGTTTTATTTAATTTTCTATCTTTGTTTGTAAAAGGTGCAGAACCAATTGTTGAAAAGTGAAATATAGTTAAATTTGTGGTTCTCGATGCTCTTCGGTGCTGAGAGAACGTATGGCTAATTTAATTGTGTGAATATGCTATATGTTGATGGATATTGTTGTGCTTCAGGTTTCAAGCATTGGTTACAGGTTATGTTATGAGATCCTTATCTCAGTGAAAATTTCCAGTTGTTAGATCAAATTTTGTACATGTTCAATATTCAGAATGTATTCCTAGCAACCGACGGAGGGCCGAAAGCGAAATATCCAAGAGATGGTGACTGGTCCATAGGATGGTTCATCACTTGACAACCCTTATCGCGGAAGCCCAAATGAGCCGAGATGTCAATATTTTTGATCTTGCAAAGTTCATTAATGATGGTCAGAGGAAAGTATATTTTAAATGGAGTTCAAGTGACAACTCAAAGATAAGGTGGTGAAGAAGGAGCATGTTTGCGAGATTCCAAAGTGGCTGTGAGTGTTGATCAAGACCAGTTAGATTGATGTGACTATCATGTGAATTGTAATATGTGTTTTTTGTATTAATTTTTGTAATGATGTAATGTAAGCATTAAAGGTGGCACTTGGAATTATGCTTACATTAATAAATAGGTAGGATTGGGTTGTTGGTTGTTGAGATATTTTCTCAACAAGAAATTCCTTGTTTGGAGGCTATTGGGTCTCATGAGCACTATTTATGTTCCTTGTAATTTAACTTTGAGATGTATAATACTAATTGGTTTGTGAGTAATCTGTGTACACAATGTTTGGTCCTCTATTTTTCTTGTGGAATAGGTTAGAAGAGCCAAAAATTCACTTTGAGTTGAAAGCTACTACAATAAGGTTGTATGAGAATTTTAAATTTCCATGTTTAGGAACATTGAGGACAAGTTAGAATAAATTAGTGATGATATATGAATCAAAAAAGGTTTTCTCCTATCCCTTAACCTTTTAAAACATATATATTGACAAATTTGAAGACTATTTGGAAGATACAAGTTGTGTCTATTAAACTCTTGCTAGTATCATTATTATCTTTCTTCTTTAAACTACTGGTATTCTTCTTATGGTGAAATTAGAGGAAATTTCAGCCTAAAATGGGCCTCCTAAGGAAAATAAAATAAAATAAGAGTGGTGAATTTTAGAGGGAAAATAAGAAAATTATTTTTTTTTTAATTGTATTTTTGGCTAATCTCCTAATAGGTTAACTCAAATTTCAAGTTTAGACACTCATTGAGTGAAAAATTAAATTCGACATCCAACGAGTATCCATTATGCATACTTTTGAGAATACCGACATTGATAAAAAATGAAGATACATTAAAAATGTGTTCCAACACACTTTTTTGATGTAGCTTCAATTTTTATCAATATGGGCCTTCTCAAAAGTATGCATAATGGCTACTCATTAGATGTCAAATTTAATTTTTCATCCAACGAGTATCTAAAATTGAAATTTGAGTAAACTTATAAGAAGATAAGCCAAAAATAGAATTAAAAAAAATAGTTTTCTTATTTTCACTCCAAAATATTTACATGTATCTCTTTTTAAATTAAAGTATTTTGATTGGTTTACATATTATGACATGGAAATTACTTGAAAATTTCACGGTTCCCTTTTAGGCTGAAATTTCCTCTAATGTGTGTCTTTATGACTTTGTTATACAACTAAGAATCCTCATGGGCATTTTCTCTAGTACATGTATGTTTGTGAATACTAATGATATGAAGGTTATGATAATTAAATCCAAAAAAACCACTTATGATACTTTTGTATATAACAAAAATAACTTGTAGGATGTGTCTATACACAAATATCTTAGAATCAATATTCATCGCAAACTCAATTGAAACTACAGTGTTAAGAAAATAATAAATGGAGGGTGGATGCAATATCTCTAGAGAATTTTGGAGAAAGATAAAAGAAAAATAGAAAGAAAATAAATTAATCTCAAAATTAAAATCCATACACCATATCATATCCTCTTCATAGAAGCAAGCCTTTCCCCATTAAGAGCATGATTGTGGTCAAGTAATTAATGTATAAGAACAAGATAAAGAACACGAATGACAATATTCTCCCCAAAATTACCTCCAATTCCAACCATAAACATAAATAGCTTAGATGGAGATGGTATAAAAATGTCAAATCTTGACTAAATCATTGGGGAATAAAGGAAGAAATCATTATACATAATGGTAATATTAAAAACTATTATTTCATCTAAATTTAAGGAGAATTTGTGATGCAATATGAGAATTAGAGGAAAAATAAAATTGAGATACTATAGGATGAAAAGTATCTCTCTATTTTAATTGGTGTAAAGAAGAAAATCAACACTGTTAAAGAAAACACAAAATCTTAGGAGTTGCATAGTGAAACTAGGCATTGAGAAGTTTCCAAAACATGCATGAGATAATATGTCATTTTTGTGACAATCAAATGGTTGAAGATGAAAAATGCATATCCTTAAGGTGCCATATGGTATAGTAAAATTAAATTAGAATTTCAAAAGATATGTCATAATACCAGCCTTCATAACCTTCAAAGTCATTAAAACAATTATTATCTTGAGAAGTTTCTCTCATTACTGTTTAAGGATAGAGTAAAAAGTTTTTTTTCAATATTTTTCAAAAAAAAATAAAATTAATTTTTTAAAATATAATTAAACTACTTTTATTTTAATTTTTTTATATATTTGAAACTAATAATAATAACTCTTATTGTTGCTTTAATTTATGTTATATTAAATTATATCACATTAATGACTTCCATTAACAAGGCCTTGAATAAATATTTAAAATTATGAATAACAATATATATTTTTAAATCGGTCAACATGGTACATATTGGAAAAAAATGAAATTTATTAAAGTGTTCTTTAAATTATTATACACTGTCAACCAATTTTTTATTTATTTCATGGAATAAATATTAAAACTGTGATGAGACAAAATAAACCATATACATCTTGGATTCGGGTGACGTGGTGAATGGGTCATCCCAACTTGCGCGATGACGTAACAAGCCAAGGAACGGTGGCACCATGACAGGTCGGCCGCACCACGACACAACAGGTTTCATCTCAAGGTTTTAATGCTGTAGGTGGTGGCCAGATGTGGCCTCGATCGGAGAGGCACAACCTTAAATTCCCCACACCGCTCTCTCCCTGGCATTTCTCTCCCGGCTCTCTAGTGTAGTTCTACTGAGACTCTCCCCTCCTTTCGGCACCTCAACTCTGTCTCCCACTGTGATTCCTCTATCATGGCGCCTCAACAACGACATAAGCCTCGCAGAGGAAACACTCAGGGTGCCCTCCCTGTTAGGATGACCAGAGATTCAGCGGAGAGACACTTTCATTGTGACAAAGCACCCTCCTCTGCCCCTTACGCTCCGCCCGCTACCGTGAATGCTGACGGCTCCTACGATTCTATCGCTCTTTATGTCCCACTCGTTGCCTCCCTTATCCCTTCCGCGGAGCCCTCCACATCACCCCTGCCCAGAATAAAACTAAAATCCACCATCCCCCGCTCCTCAGCGCCTCTGCCCAAGAAGCTGGAAAGCCTGCCTGTTAAGGCCCCCTCCTTGAACAGTCCCAATCTTTGGCACTACACTGCAGGTGGCTGGAGCAATGGAGAGCCGTTGAAGAAGGCCCCTCACATCTTCGAGGAAGAGGAAATAGCCCGTATTTACGGGTGCCCAGTGACGGAGGAAGAACTGGCAAAACCTGAAGCAGGCCAGCATGTGGAAGCACGCAAAGACTAAAGGTTTTTGCATCACGGTTTAATTCTGGACATACACGTTATCTGTTGTTTTATCAGTTTCCCTTAGTGTTTTAGCGAACCTGGATGCCTCAAGCTTTTCTAGACAATCCAGGGGCTGGTTTCCTTGCCATGGGCAGCCCCTCCTTTTGATATTTTGGACACAATTAAATTCCTCTGCTCAAATCATGGGATGTAAAATATTATGTTAATCAATATAATCTAGAATAGCTTACAAAAAATAAAAAATCAACTATAGACAATGATATGATTGGCTATTAAATAAATCATGTACAGTTATATGATTTGGCATAATGTTATTGTTTTACGATTGTTTATTTTCTATATATATATATATAAGAGGTAGGAATATATATTTATCATGTCCAATATATAATCTCGAGTAGGGCAGAGAATTGAACCAATGACTTCACATCAAGGAGTGTAGAATTGAACCAATGACTTCACATCAAGGAGTGTCTTAATAGAGTACTTGATCACCGTCTATTCAAGAATCCATGAACACACACACACACACATATATATATATATATATATATATATATAATTTTAATTAATTATAATAAATATAAATTTAATTATATTATTTAGCAATATTATAAAACTTTGTATATATAATTAAAATATTTATGTAAAAAATAAAAATTGTATTGTAGTTGAGTAATTATTTTTTAATGTAGACTGTAAGGAGAGTTAGGGTTTTGCATTGTAATTGTTCTTTGGAGGATGACACAATCGTTGCAGGCTTGGAAATGACAATCTGCTTAGGAGGAGGCCAAAAACTAGGGACAGTTAATGCTTATCCCTCCTCGGCTATGAAGGCAGGTGGTCCCAATCTTTAGAGGCTCAAATGTGATTTTTTTTTGACCTTATAAATAAGCTATGGCATCAATCTTTGCTCTTTATTTCTGCTTGGGCTTTCACCCCACTTGGATTTCTGATGGTGTGGCCATTTGGGATGCATGCGAACATAATATTTTTTTTCCTAATATGTGTGCCAATGACACCTTATTTCTTAGCAGTTTGCGTTCACTCGTTAGCCATGTGTATCCCTTTTGGATTGAATTTCACTGTGGTCTTATTTCATGTGCAAAGTTTGGGGAAGTTTGCACAAGTTTGTGGAAAGCCTCTCTGTAATGTGTTTGTTAATATCTCTCAATGAACTTATTAGTGTGGAAATGTCTGTAATATGTTTGACATAACTCTCAATCCAGTTGTGGCTGACATAAGTTCCCACCAACAAGAATTTTCGTGGGTTGTCAGGTCTAACTCTTGAAACCTGGCCATTGGATGGGAACCAACTACAAAAGATATTGGGGACTTGGATTTGAAAACATTTCCAATTTTCATTATATCCTTGTCTGGAAAGTGCTCCTGCATCATGGTCAAAGAATTAGAAGTTGTAGAATTGATTGTAGACAACATTCAAAAGCTCATAGGGACCCCTGTTGGAGTGATGAAGCTCCTCCGATTGGAGACAATTGAAGGTGGAAAAAGGCCCAAGATATTATGGCATAAATAAGGATGCCAATCTTTCTTGTTGCAAGTCTAAAATGGGGTTCTAGGGGAGGTGGGACATCCTCTGCTTCAAATCCCATGTATTTCAAGGATGCCATGAAGTCGAATATGAATTCCGAGTCACACAAGGATATTTTAGGTTAGGATTTGGTGGTAGACCATTCTTTGGTCAGACCAACGCTAGAGGTGGATGATATCATTAATAAGAAAATGATGAAACATTTTAAAATTCGAGTGATTATATGTCGATTCAATTTTTTTGGCCATTTCCATCTATTATGCAGGATTAAGATCATCATAATTGGTCCCAGAACATAGATTTTATATTCTACTCGAAAGGATTTTTTGTGGCTCTCTTCAGGGATACTGCGGACCAAAAGAAGGCTTTAGAACAGGGTCCTTGGCTTTGCGGTAGATTTGGATTGTTGATTCAACCATAGTTTCCATAGTTTAATCCACTTATTATTAAGTCCTTCGTACCTGTTTGGGTTAGACTACCAAAATTGACCTTCTAATGGATCTTTCCAAATATCCTAGACAACATTGGTGATTCCTTATGAAGATTTATTAAGGCAGATAGTGAAATATTATCCAAATTCTTCATTAGTTTCGTCTGCATCTGTGTGGAATTGGACTTCAGTGAAGGTTTGGCAAATAAACCTATCATCAAGTGGGGAGACAAGGAGTATTCCCAACCATTGGACTATGAAAACACTACTTCAAGTGTAAAACCTATCAACAACCTAGGCACCTTCAACATGCTTGTCCCTTTCCAAAAGACACTGTGAGAGGCCATGAGGCAAAAAAGAAGCAACCTTAGTTGGCGAGATCCAAAAGAAATACTAGGTGCTAAGAATTCTACAAGAAAAAATAAGAACAACTCCCACTAGTAGAAGAAATCCATGAGAACTTTAGCATCTCAATAACCAAATTAAACCCTAGTAGTATTGACACATTCCTTAACAAAAGAAAATATTTTGGCAAAGGAAATAGAGAGAGCCACAACAATAACTTTGCTTGCAATCCGTGGGAAAAAATGCAATGGTGAGTCAGAACACTTAGATGGAAAGAAAGATATGTCAAACTCAGTTGGACCAATGGCCATGACACTTTGTCAAGATAATGAGGAGTTGACATTATCCTTAGCTATGACAGATAATTCTGTAGGGTGGACAAATGTTCGCAGGAAAAAGGAGAAAAAATCAAGAGGTGTAATAGATGTTCTCGGATATAAAATGATTTTCTAATGTAATCTTATTTTTTGGAAATAATATATATATATATATATGTAAAAAAATTATTATTAAATGGAGAGGTGCATTTTACAACCAAAATGTTCATTAAATTAAAAAAAAACAATGTCATATATATATATATATATATATATATATATATATATATATATATATTTGATTAGTTGTTGATATTACAATTTTGTAATAGGTTTTTATGCTTAACATATAATTGACACATGGTATTTTAAAAAAATACTAATTAAAAAAAATTTCTATCATAAATGAAATATTCTTATATCTTTCTTAAGCATACATCTTAATTTAATTTAATTTTATAATGTGATATGCATACCAATGATGATATATATGGATAGATAACTCAATAGATAATTCATGATTTTTTTGTAACTATGCTACTCTTAGATGGAGGTCAACTCAATCTTTATTCTCTCAAAAGTGCCTAAAATGCTTCTCATGAAATTTGAACCTTAAACTTAGTCAATTTTTATACACCTCAAATTACAAGACATTATATTTTATTATTATTATTTGATCTAATATTTCATTTTACAACCACTACAACATCTCTAATATTATGAGCCTACATTTAAATGCTTATACTCATTTCCAACTAATGCAACATCTTCATCAATACTTCTCTACCCAACCACATAAATTTATATATAACTATATATACCAAAACAAAATAATTAAATATTAAAAAAAAACTATTTTTTTGCATTTTAATATAAGAAAAAATGATAACTTTAACACAAAACTTAAATAAAATATACCATAAACGAAAATTATTCTTATTCTTTAATTTAAAAATTTCAAGATACACTCCATATAAGTGACATTTTCACTTTATTTTTATTTATTTTCTCTTTATGCTATTGTTCATCATCTCTTTAATGTTAAGCTTAGTATATTTCTGTCCATCACTAGAACCTTTGAATTTCGTGTTACTATTCATCTTATCATGTTATGTTTGGAATTTTCTTTCCAATCTTATCATGACAAGTTTGAAATTTCTTTTCTCAGCATTTTACTATACCTTATAATCTATTGGATAATAGTGAAAGTTTCGATTATGGGTTCTTTTTGTTATTTGTTTTTATTGAAATTTGGAAATCAATTCTTATCAGATTTAAGTTGAAAAATGTGAGATTTTCCATATATATGTGGATGGAAGAGACCATTTTAATACTTTTAGTTCTTACGACACCTTCTTTTTTTTAATAAAAAGTAACCCAATTATCAGAGATATAATGAGAAACATAAAAAAATTATGCACGGATGGTTCCATTATTTATTAAAGTGAATAAGCGATCAGAGGGCTCTAAAACTTCTTTCACAACATAAGAGGGAGGGTGTCGTTGCGAGCACTTGGTGTAGAAATGCATTTGGTTCTAAGGCATTTTTAAGTGACAGCTGCATACGCTACATTCATACCACTTTTTAGGGTAATGAACTTAGAATTTGAGTAACACAAAGATCAACTTAGAATTCGAATAACACAAAGCTCAACTTAGAATTTGAATAATTTAAGACTCTGCGATCATCATATTAAGTTACTCTGAGAAAAGAAGTTTAACCGTGGCCTCAGCAATTGGAACTTTAAAATTTTGAAAGTTTCAAAAGTATGGAAGCTGAATCTGTTTAAGAAAACAGTATAGATATATGTATTGATTTAATATAATTAGAGAGGGATCAAAATTTTTAAAGTATAAAAAATAATGTGTAATGTTTTATTGGTTAAATTACATTTTTTAATATTATAGAGATCATATAGTATGTGTATTGAGTCATTTTATATTAATTTTTATTAAAATATTTGATTCATAATTTATATTGGATATTTTATTGTATAGAACATTAAAATAAATTTTTTTAACATTTTTTCTACATATAAATATATATAAAATTGATATTATGTATTAAAATATTTTTGAAAAACATAAGGTTCAAACATCTTTTTAAAACAGAAGAACATGCTTACACATGGGCTTCACACTGGGTTGTAGAATCAATATAGACTTATTTTAACTACACATCTACCAAGAGCCTAATCTCAAACTTGAAAAAATATTTACACATCAATTAGTCCATTTTAATGCTCAATAAATATGTGATTAATATAAATCTATAATGGTAATTTTTCATTATTTCAATTATATATTTTGTACATTAAAAATTAAAACTACTCTTCTTTATCTTTAATTACTTTTTCAATTCAAGCTAAGTTTAACATATATATATATATATAAACACATTTTGGAGAGAGATAGAAAGTTCATAGTGAAATATATTAGTTAATATGAATTTCAAACCATTTATTTAAGTAAGATATTTATAAGAGAAATATATATATATATATATATATATATATATTATAAATTATATTATTTAAGATAGATATAAAAATATCATATTTATTACTTAAAGAGTGAAAGGAAAATATCAACAACTAAATCAACTAATTTAGTTATTGTGTTAATAGATTTTTAATTATTTATTTATAAAGTTATTTAATTAATTTATTTTTTAGATAAGAAAATTATTTTTATTGTTTTTTAAAACATGATATACTTACACATATTCTTCATACGAAACTGTAGAATAAACCTCTATTACCAAAAATACTGGACCAATTTGAAACATTTTTAACAATAAAGATAGAATCTGAAAATTTCACAAAATCCTCCACCATACTGTAACCATATTAAAATGTGTACTCGTTTGACGGGATAGTACAAGATGCCTTAGAAGTAGCAAGGCATTTCGAGCAAGTTGGCAGAACGTGTTGGAAGAAGATAGTAAAATTACATTGATTTTTTTTGAAAGATTGGAAACAAATGTAAAATTACTAGTTTGGGAAGCTGACATAGAATTCAATGATGGCAGGTATCGTGTACCTCTACGCGGTATGAATTAATTGAAATGGTGGCACCCTTCATGTCTACATTAATACCTAAAAAAGATATGGGGACGCTATATAATGGTATTGAGATTGAGGAAGCTATCATACGAGACTCCATTGTAAGTAATCAGGAGGAAAAATCTACATCTCATACAGTATGTAAAAGGCTTGTGCGGAGGCGTCGACGAAAAGTTAAAAGGAATCACTACAAACACAAGATGGCGATTAGAGAAGTATATCTTGACTATGATGACCTCTATGGAAGGGTGGCCAGTTTACAGAAACGAGCGGTTGTTGGGAGATGGATGTTCCCGGATAATACTAAGTTTGATACTGCTTCGTGGATCAAACAGAAATGGAGCCCCATCATTGGATACGCTCCTAAGGTCAGTTTGCTGATAAATGGATGGTATTCTTTTCATTTTATGGACCAGAGCAATGTTTTTAAAATCACCAGCAGGATGTGGGTTAGGGGTCGGAGTTTTCTGCAGTTAGTGCCATGGTATTTGGGTTTTAACCCAGTCATGGAAGCGCCGCGCAGCAGGATTATTTGGGTTAAACTGTCGGGTCTTCCATTGGAATTCTAGACTTTGAAGGCGCTGGGTGCTATTGGGGATTCCATCGGGTGCACAAAATTCATTGATCCTAGCATATTAGGATCCAGTGATAAGAGAATTGCATGGCTTCTTGTTGAGGTTGATTTTGTGGGTGGTCTGCCTGGGGATATAGATCTTATGTGGGGTAATAGAAGACACAGACAACGCATAGATTTCTGGGGCATCCCCTTCAGATGCCTTATATGTCACAAAACTGGTCATCTCAAGGATCATTGTCCATATAGGCTTCGCATGGAACGTGTAAAAGATGTTGTTAACGTGGACGATGCATGCAGAAAAAAGGTGGCGGAATTGGGACTTTGGCTGATAATCATTCAGGTAATTCTTCTCCTTCCTCCTCGAAGGACATCGCTTTTGTTTCAGCTGAAGAGGTTAATGATAGGAATCTTAAGCCTAGGGTGCCTGATGATAGGAGTCCATTATTTAATAGGTCAGTTTTGGATGGGATTAGGGTCCTTCCCCCTGAATCTTCATTATCTCCATCTGTTGATCATACTAGCCCGCCAAATCTACATTTTTTAACCACCCCTCTTCCTACAAACACGACTACCCCCGTCACTGATCATCCTAATCCGTCTCTTTCGCTTGCAGAACCTTCTAAAGGGGTCACTGTCAATGACTCTCGTCCATCTATTATCTCTTCAAATAGGTTCGATCCTCCATTATTTAAAGATACTGCATTGTTAGTGGGCGGGACATCGACCCTTCCAAATATCACTTATGTTGGCCCCTCTGAGTCTCCCATTAATAATACTGACCCCTCTGGTCCAGCTTATCACTCTGATTCTCCAAGAAATTCAGTTGGTACTGACATTGAGTCCTTATTAGCCAATTTGAATATAGACTTAGCCGTCTTAACAGTTTTTGACCGACCTCCTAAGGGTAAGGAACCACAAGACTTTCATCCTTCGTCGTCCAACGTAACAATAAGGAAAAAATCTAAGAATGGAAGTCGTATCGCAAAAGGGAAGTATAAGTCTGTTTCACTGTTCTCGGAGGGGGAGGAGAATTTCACTGATATTCCAATTTCGACTGCTGATGGAATCTAGATGGGCACTGGGGCGCTTAGAGCAAGTCACCCTGACTTGCGTTCTCCATGACTCTCTTCTTGTCTTTGAATATTCGGGGAATTGGCGATGCCCCTAAATCTCATTGCCTCCAGAATCTGATTGATGACAGTAAGTGCTATATTTTTCTGAGACAGGAGACCCTGAGTCGGAGAGAAAAAGCTATTAACACCTTTTTGAGCTTCAAGTATGGGTGGTCCGTGGTAGCTGTTGATTCTAATGGTCATTCGGGTGGCTTGATCGCTATGTGGGATCCGGTTATGGTGTCACTTAGAGCTTATAATTTTTTTGGAGGAATTCTGCTTTCTGGGCAAATGAGAGGTATGGTAGGTAATATCAATATAATCAATCTATATGCACCATATTCTGATCGTCGCTCTTTTTGGATCAGAATGCGTGAGTCTGGTATATTAAATTTACCAAATCTTATCATGATGGGGGATCTGAATGTCACATTACAGTCTGATGAGATTTGGGGCTCTAAAGCTTGGGTGGATCCGCTTGTTGACTTTTTGAATGATTTGTTTCAAAATCTGCTCATGGTTGATGTTCTGCCCAGTCCTCTGTATCCCACCTGGACAAACAAGAGATCAGGGAATGATTTTATTGGCAAAAGATTGGACAGGGATCTTGTTAAGGTTGATTTGTTGGATTGCTGGGGGGCGCCCAGATCAAAGATTTTGGTTTCGAACATATCTGATCATATGCCCATATCCTTATCTTGGATGCCTGTGGTAAAGAATAAGGGGAATCCTTTCAAGTTTAACAGATTTTGGTTTGAGGATGCTGAATATGTTAAGTTGGTTTCTTCTATTTGGAAAAATGAGGATGATTTAGAGGAGCTCAGTTTGGTCGAGAGGTTTCATCATAAACTTCATGTTTTAAAGCAGGCCTCTAAAAGATGGGAAATACAGAAGAAAGTGGCTCTTAAGGCAGAGCTATTGGATATCAGCAACAGAATGGAATCTATATATAATGGGATCATCATTTCTGTTCCAGATAATGAATCATATCTTCTCCTTGATCAGCTGGATAAGCGCAAGAAAGAGATTCTGCACATTAAAGAAACTACTTGGAAATTAAAGAGTAGAATTTGCTGGCTTAAAGAAGGGGATCTTAACACTAGATTCTTCCATAAATATGCAACTGATAGGAGAGACAGAAATGCGATATGAAGTATAAAGAGATCGGATGGTAGCCTTGCAATTACCACTGAGGAAATTCAACACAAAGCTTACTCCCATTTCTCAGCTTTCTACCAAAAAGATCTAAACATCGATTATGAGAATCAAACATGGGTTCTCGGTCATATATCCAGTATGTTCAATCAGGATGCTATCTCTGAACTTGATCAGAGGATTACTGGGAATGAAGTATTAGGGGTCCTGAAATCTTTTGCTCCTGATAAATGCCCGGGGCCGGATGGTTGGCCCACGGAATTTTATACCTTTTTCTTTGATCTGATCGGTGCTGAGCTCACGGAGGTTGTGGAACTTATCAGGATCAATGGTCATATGCCTGCTAATGTCAATTCAACTTTCATTGCTCTTATCACAAAGGTGGTGGATCTGCAATCCTTTGTTGATTTCAGACCAATTGCACTCTGCAACATCTTATGCAAGATCACATCCAAGATTATAGCCAATTGGATTCGCAAGCCACTTTCAGAACATATTTCTCTGGAGCAATTTGGATTTCTTCAAGGTTGTTCTATTCATGATGCGATTGCAATTGCTTAGGAAATCCTTCATTCTATGCATATGGATCGTCCGGAGGCCTTGGTCATGAAGGTTGACCTACACAAGGCCTATGACTCTGTTGACTGGTCTTACATGAGATTGGTTCTTCTCAAGATTGGCCTGCCGATCAGGATTATTAGGTGGATCATGTCATGCATTACAACTATTAGATATGCTGTATTGATAAATGGTATGCCTACCCATTTTTTTGTTGCTGATAGAGGTCTCCGACAGGGATGTGCTCTATCCCCGCTTATTTTCATATTAATATTGGATGGATTCAGTAAGGTATTACATCATGCTGAGCAACAGGGATACATAAAAGGTTTTGCTTTCTTGGAGACTGTATCCTCATCTCATTCCCTATTTGTTGATGATATGTTGTTATTTGGATATCTCATGAGGAATCATTGGTTTTATTTGCATATAGTGCTAATGAGATTTGAAGTTGCTACAGGATTAGGCATCAATAAGGACAAATCTTTTCTTCTCTATGAGAAGGGTGACATACAGGAGATTCATTTCATTGCTGATTTTCTGGGGGTTCGCTCTCAGCTGCTTTATGAAGGTTTAAAATATCTGGGTGTCTTCATAAAGCCCTGCGGATATAAAATTCAGGATTGGATGTGGTTGACTGAGCGATTTAGAGCTCGCATCTGCAAATGGACTCATAATTGGCTCAGTATCGGCGGTCGGCTTATCCTTACTCAGGTGTCCTCTCGCAGCTGATGGTCTATTGGGGTCATCTTTTCTATTTTCCTTCCAAGATTGTCTAGGAGATTAACAACATTATTGCTCAATTCTTGTGGAGTGGAGCCAACATGGAAAATAAATTTCACCTCTGTAAATTAGAGATAATTTGCAGGCCTAAAGATTATGACGGATGGGGAATTTTAAATACTAGATCTTTTAATATTGCATTGATTATCAAATATTTCTGGCAAGCAGTTGTTGGGGACGGCATCTGGAGCACTATTTTCAGGTGTAAATACGTGGAGGGAGATATCCTTCAAAAGATTATCTGTTAGGACGTGGTCTCCCCACAGGATACCTCGGCCATTTGGTGCGGTTTCAAAAATATTTTCAGGTATGTTTATAGTGGATTGACCTGGTGTTTCGGGGATGGTCATAAAATTCCACTAGCCTTCAACAACATAATGTCCCTCCCTCGTCATCATTGTCTCTCCCCACGTCTTCTCCATCGACTGGCGCACAGGGGTGTATTTTATTTATTGCAGACCATATTATGTTGGTCGTTCGGGGCACCTGTTTTCAAATCTGCTACAGACTTGAGACTGGCCGGGGATGATGCGTCGAAGTGGGAATCCATAAGAGATTCTTTTAGAAGCGCTGGGTTCTGTTACTCTAGGGACGGTGACAAGATTACATGGAATGCTCCTATGAAAGGTGGTGCAGTGATTGTAAAAGAGGTTTATAGAATGATCATCAAAGCACATGTGGGTGGAATACATTCCAAGATTTTTTATCCTTTCTGGCATCGTAGTATTCCTACTAAGATAACTCTTTTTGGATGGCTTGTATGGCAAGGTAAGATTCTTACCTGGGATAATATCTGTAAAATAGGTTTTATGGGCCCCAATTGATGTTCCCTCTGCTATAAGGAGGCTGAAAGCATTACTCATCTGTTTTTCAATTGCCCCATTGTTAAAAATTTGTGGAGTCTATTTCGACCCATATTTATGGACCCAAATTGGACTGCTAATGACTTCATGTCAGCGATTATGGATTGGGACAAGTCTCATGGAATATACAGATCCTTTCCTTTTTACTTTATTTGGGAGGTTTGGAAAGGACGAAACAATCTGATTTTTGAAGGAAGGCCTTTTCAAATTCATATCATCTTCTCCAATATCACTAAATGGTTTGCTGATGTTCCGGTTCCTTCAAGGAGGATCACTGATGGATCTATTAGGAATAGGCCTCATGAGATTGTCTTGCCTGCTATTTATTTTGATGGGGCATCAGTGGAAGGCATCATTGGCTATGGGGTGTGGATTAAATTATCGCAGAATGAAAGAATTCATATTTACTGGAATGGGGGCCCTGGATCCAATAATAAAGTAGAGATCATGGCTCTCTGGGGTGGCCTCTTTGCTGCATCGAATCTTCAATTTCAAAACCCCCACTTTTATGGTGATTCCAGACTTGTGATTGATTGGATTTCACACAGATTGGATATGCTTACTCCTGGGTTACAGGGATGGAGACAGAGGACTCAGCGGATCTGGAAAAATATGAACAGTCCTCCTATTATCCATATCTACAGGGAAAGTAACACCAGGGCTGATGCTCTGTCCAAGAGGGGTGTCAATGCAGATTTTGTACGTATGCACATTATTCAGTACCAAGATGGAATTCAGATATGGGATTCGACTATTCCTCTTCCATGATTTTGGTCGATCCTTTTTGGTCTCTTTTCAAATTTTGATTTTATAGAGGCATTACTATGACTGTTATATTTACTATTTCTCTAACACGTGCATTTTGAGCATAATCCTCTACAGGATTTCTCCCATGGATATCCACAGTGATGATCTACAAACGAGTGGATATTTCTTCAAGCTGGGATCATTATTGATCCACGGTTTGAAATATGGGACAGACGTTTTCGTCACTCCTCTCTTCTCCAACCTCAAGCGAGCCGGTCTGAACCATCAGTCAGGCGAGCCTGTTTTTAAATATTATCACAGGATGTATTAGTTCCATCAAACACCTATTTCTCCATCATCCACAAGCGAGCCTGTCTGAATCATAAATCAAGCGAGCTTGTTTTCAATATTTACACAGGATGTTTTTTGCTTCCTATGTAAATCGATCCTATTTGGAGATTTATATCATGCGATCCAGCTTGGAGAAATAAGCAAGCGAGCCTGTTTGTTTCTCATCTCTAGCCAGACGGAAGTATTGCAAGATCCAGTGTTTCTCCTTTTCATATGTTTTCTCATGCTAAATGCTTACTTTCTTGCTTCTTAGTCCTTTCATATCCAGATGTACATGTATGATGATGCTGTTATATGTGAATTTTATTGTCTTGTACACAGGGATGTTCAGTTTTATTTTGGCTGGGTATGGTTATCCTACCCGTAATTTTGCTTGCCAAGTACATTGAATCTTTTCCCTTTCATCAAGGGTTATATTCGTATGTATTTTGGAATTTGGACTTTCTCACTCTGAATCTATTTCAGTTGAGAATGAAATACCGAATATGTACTGTTATATATAACTTCTAATATATACAACGTTTTTTTTCTTCTGAAAAAAGAAGAAGACATTTGGAAAGAGATGCAGTCTCTACAAAATCAGGCGGATGAAGTAAAAAATGTACTTGAGATTATCAAGAAACCACTCAGATATGAAATGGAGGGGATTTCTAGCATAGAGAGTGACAGAAATCCGTCCTTTGATAATTTCCAGGAGCACGACCACTGGCTGAAGCTAGTTGTAAAAATTATCCTCGGAGCCAATGCATTGGTTAACTTAGAAGGGTTATTGCCAAAAGTTCTCCTTCATTGTATGGAAAAGGAGTTAAAGAGAGCAATAATCAAAAAGTGCAATAAATGGGCAAGGAAGGGGAGGGAACAACATATATTCGATGTAGCTTTCATGGTTGCCAAAGCAAGGGGTGTGTTGGATGAGGTACATAAATTAATTATATCTTCAATTTATTTCAATAGCATTAATTTATGTCGAATCCTGAATCCTCAATTCATGTCTCAAGAAATACCAATCACAGCAATAGTATTGGACGTTTCTGTTTGATTTTTTTCTATGGAGATCATAATATTTAATCATTAATCTTTCATTTTGATTTATTGTTTAGATCCAAGGAAACAATCAGTGCCTGATAGGCGTCAATCTATAGGAAGCGGAGTTGAGAAAGCAAGGTATGCTGATAGCCAAGTTTGACTATGGGCATGTTTCAAGGCATTTAATTTTGTATGGAAGTATGTTGTTTATAGTTCAGAGATTGAGTTTGGTTTGTAGCTCAGATAATGAAGATATAAGTATATACATTT
Organism: Pinus albicaulis; assembly: GCA_034641835.2. Classification (NCBI taxonomy): domain Eukaryota; kingdom Viridiplantae; phylum Streptophyta; class Pinopsida; order Pinales; family Pinaceae; genus Pinus; species Pinus albicaulis. The sequence goes on along the minus strand of CM076579.1, from coordinate 1,235,000,091 downwards.
TTGTAAGCATGTCTTGGTTGCTGTGCACCTTTAGTAGTCATTCTTTTCCTAGAACTTTGTTACAAGTATCTTTTTTTTGTGAATTTGGTGGTACCTTTCTATTTTTGATTTATAATTGCAATTTACAAAATTATAAATTCTATCTATAGCCTCAACCTGCCCGAAGGAAACCAGGTCTGTTGGCCATATGAGTGCATGAAAAGCAAACCAAAATTTAAATAATTTCATCCTTCTATGTCCATCATGAGCTATCTATTCTAGATCATACTTTTCGATATGCTGAAAATAGAAACTAAGTTCATAGAAAACAGTAAAGTTCATTAAACATCATTCTAGAGGGAACTGCTAGTTATTTGAAGAAGAGATTGGAGCGGGTTCTTTTACAGTAGACCTTGGCATGTCGACTTGTTGAAGTTGCTGGAGCTACTTTTCCATGCGTCCCACACGATCATCAAGTTTGCTGATGCGATCTGCTACCTGGTACTGGGTGATTTTAATATGATAGAGCTGATTTTGCATATCCTGCAGCATGTCCATGATGTTGTTTTCGGTCTTTGGAGGGTCTTTCTGAGCTTGGCCAAGTGGAAAAATCTGCATTGCCTTTGCAAGAAGACACTTTAGGATCCAGTAAGTGTGGATGGTTTGCTGGAAAAGCGTGAGTCGGCCTCGGGTGTTGCCTGTGTTAGTTATGAAATCCAAGATTTCAGTTTCAGCTTCATTGTCTTCAGGGTCTGTGTGGATGTCCCTTTCCCAGCTTCTAATTTCCTGGCGGGTCTTGGATGAATTTCCCATGACATACGTTGCCGCGAGATTCTCTAGAATTTCCAAATTTGATTTCCTCCCACGTTTCTTCGGGGCTGGCTCAGATTGAATTGGCTGTTTTCCTTTTGCAGTTTGGGAGGAGGACCGTCGCTTCCCCATATCGAACCAGAGCGTAAATATCCGCACTGCAATATAGCAAGACACATTAAGGAAGGAGTCAGTATGAACGAACCCTCAAGTTTTCAACCCATTAGCAGTAATGATGTTGTTTATCGACCAGCCGAACTCTTCAACCTTCCGGGACTGAGGATTTCGATAATACATAAGGGCAGTTTGTCTACCTATAACACTGTAATCCCCGGGCCCAGTTGCCCTACACGACTTCCCAGACCTCTGGAAAACGATGAACAGGAAAAAACGAAGCAGAACAGCGCGCACATAACTATGAAAAGAGAGACTCCCGAAAGCAAGTTTCAAAACATAACCCCAACCCAGAAGACAAGGTAGACTGAACCACAAAAGCAAAAGCGAACTTAAATGCCAACGAATTTCCCATTCGGTTTGAAAATAACCTCTGTTCAAGTGCCTCATACAACATCTGAAAGAGCTAGCCTTTAAACAGTTATTACGAGGACCTTGACAGAATCTACTACAGTCTTTAGCAATAGTGGCTACCCGAACCCGACGGCTACCCTTGCCTACTTTCTTCCTCCACAATGTAGTTCTGGATTCATAGCTAGACGGATTGGCAGCATAGTAATTTAGATTAGTTAACAGTTTGCAGGGATCTCTGAAACATGGATTAACCGGTTGCAGTTTCGGGGCAAAGCTTAAAACCATTACATTAACCTTTACAATAGCAAAAACTACCATTCTATTCACAAAGGGACTCAAGACCACTGCGACTAAAACCATAAGAGCAAGGAGAAGACGTTGTACATACCACCGCCTTGTCAATTGAACAGAGCCCGACTTCCTCCTCTGGTACCTCCAAGCGCTTGCATGCAGGGAGCGATGCTTGCACAAATGAAGGCGAGGAGTAGGCCGACTTACCGTTTCTAAAACATTCCTTCGTTGCTTTGACAACACAGGCTGTCCACCCTGCGCATTCATTAAAGATCGGATTGTCTCGTACTGCTGAGAGATGGAACTCCAACGCGCCATAATAATGCTTGATGATTTGGAGGACGATCCACTCGCCATCTTACGACACCTCTTAATTACTTTTGGACAGGTGTACACCCCGATCGGGGGGTTGGAGATATTTTCTCACGATCAGTTGGAGGGAATGAAGTTCCACATCCCAGATCGCATCTGTGGGGCGAGCCTCTATGGACCGCTCACACTGCTTACAACCCCAATTAGCTAGGTAATCGGCCGCTGCATTACCTTTACGCCTAATATGTTTGGGGATCATTTATTGGATCTGGTTCAACAATTGGCTCACTTCTTCGATGAGACCAACTGTACGCCAACTATGGGAAATTTTCTCCCAAGGTGTGCCTTGCTGTAGTTTGCGAAGAACTCCTGTAACCATTTCTGAATCTCCTTCAATTATGATTCTCTGATAGTTTTCTCTAATTGCAATCACTATACCTTGCTTGACCGCTAGTAGTTCAACTTCATTATTTTGTGGCATGGCCCAAATCAAAGGCATAGCACCGGCAGACTGCTCCTTCAGAGTTGCGAAAAATCCCTCCAGACCCTGCTTGCCCCGGATTGCCTTTAGAAGCTCCATCATAATTCAATTTGATAAATCCCGGTTGGGGAGGCGTCCAATTTTCCTCAATAGTTTGACTCGGTGGTCTGTACTTCCACAAAATTTTGTACAACATCCGCGGTTTAAGATTTAAGGACTCTAGTATTTGGGATTCAAAACCTGCCATCTGCCAATCCTCATCTGCCCAACTTTCTGATAAGATAGTTTCCCGGGTATTTTCTGTGGAGTGCTTCCACATTTGCTGCAATGGTTGTTCTGTGTCTTGGAAAATCCCGTGGTTCCTTTCCTTCCAAATATGCCAAAGGCGGAATCCAAGTGATAGTGTCCATGCTCTGTTGATCACTTGACAATGAAACCTCCCCTTTCACCAATTGCGGATACTTTCTACGATGCTGTCATGTTTTTTATCTGTTTTCCTAAACAGTTGTTCCAGGCTCCTCCATATTTGCTGCACCATAGGGCACGAGTTCAGAAGGTGTTCAGTTGTTTTGGTCTCACCTTGGCATAAGGAACACCGAGAGGGTCCCACCATCCCTCATTTCTGTAGGTTTTCCCAAGTCAAGATTCTTTTATGACTTACCAACCATAAGAAAAATTCCACCTTAGGCCAATGTTTGGACGCCAGAATTTTTTTCCATACTGGTTGAGTTTCCCAGCGCGCTTGTTGGATTGTAGATAATATCCTTCTTTGATTGTGAATTTCCCTTTTGTCTGATGTCCCCATCTAAGAATGTCTGGCCTTGTCGCTTGTCTTATTTTCCTGGTTTTGAGTTCTTTAGCCAGATTTTCCCATTGTTGCGTTTTTGGGGCCTCTTGCCAGTATGTTTTGTCTTTCCATTTTCTCCACAGGTCATTATGATTTTGGCACCAGTACTGCTGGAGGTTCCTATGATTTAGTGTATTCGTATATAGAAAGATTTCACCCAAATCAAGTCGACTGAATAATTTTTCCCGTTGTTGCCACGAGTCTTCCCAGAAGAGAGCTGTTCCTCCGTCCCTGACCTCCCAAAAGCTGTGGGACCTAATTAAATGGCGGTTCATTGCCGACAAATTCCAGATAGAAGAGCCTCTCTATGTTAGATCTGTCTTTAATCTGCCAGGGATTGTGCGAGGCATGTCATATTTTGTGTTCCAGATGTTTTTCCACAAATCTGTGCCTCCCTGAATCCAGTGCCACCACAGTTTCACACCAAGCACATTATTCAGGGTTGATGGGTCACGTAGTCCTAGTCCACTTGTAGCCTTAGGTTTGATTAATTTTTCCCATGACAGAAGAGCCCACTTCCTATTGCCTTGGGATCCCTGCCAAAATTTTTTTTTGAACTGACATACTATTTGGGAGCAAATCCCTTTCGGGCATGCTCTTCCAGACATCTGATATATTGGTAAGGCCTGTAACACTGATTTTAAGAGGATAAGTCGCCCTGGAGCATTTAGAACTTTGAACGCCCAATTTTGTATCCGTTTGGCCACTTGGACAAGGATGGCCAATCTGCAATCCGGGCAGGGCCAGTATTTAAATTCATGCCGAGATATTTCATAGGGAATGAACCTCGCTGGAAACTTAGGGTCTTGGCAAGAAATTTTTTCATCGCAGGTGCACAGTTAAAAAAGTAGATATTTGATTTATCATTGTTGATCTCAGTCCCTGAAGCAGCCTTAAAGATATCTAGAATTTTCAGAATGGCTTTGCATTCCGTCAGCGACGCCATACAAAACAATAGGATGTCGTCAAAAAATTGCTGGTGAGTCAATGGGAGGTGGGGTCCCCACAGTTTTAAGCCTTGCAATTTCCCCTCAGCCTAATGAGCTTTGATGAGTTTTCCAAGACCTTCTGATGCAATGATAAAAAGGAAAGGGGACAGAGGGTCTCCTTGCCTAAGGCCACGAGAGCTGTTAAACGGAGCTAAGGGGCTACCATTTAGGAGAATTGAGAAATGCGGGGACGAGATAAATGAGCGTAGCCATTGTAACCAGCGGTCATCAAACCCAAAGGCTCGCATCACCTCTATCAGCTACTGCCAGCTTATTCGATCATACGCTTTGGAGAAGTCTAGCTTAATTAGAAGACCTTTACGTTTGTCCTTCTTTAAAGAGTGAATTGCTTCCTGGACCACTACTATTCCATCAAGGATTTGTCTGCCTTTGACAAAGCCTGTCTGTTCCGGGGAGATTATAGTTGGGAGCAAAGGTTTCAAGCGATTGACCATTATTGTAGAGAGGATTTTATAAATGACATTGCATAGAGAAATCAGTCGGAAGCCAACTAGTGTATCAACGTTTTGCTGCTTTGGGATAAGAGTGAGGAAAGTGGTGTTCAACGCTGGATAGACCATATTCATCCTTCGGGATTCTTCTACCACCTCTAAAATGTCTGAGCCAATAAAGGGCCAAGCCACCTTAAAAAATTCACTTGTGAATCTGTCTGGCCCCGGGGATCTTTTCTTAGGTAAATTCAAAACTACCTCTTCTACCTCCTGGAGGGTGATTTCTCAAAGCAGAGCAAGGTTCTGTTCTCGAGTAATCAATCTGAGGATATGCATTGTTATTTTATCTATAGCTGCTTGTCGGTTGGGTGTTGGTTCAGTAAGAAGGTCTTTGAAGTGGTTTTTTAGTTCATTCTCGATATCTTCATGTTTCATTAGCCGATCTCCATTTGCTGCCTTTAGAGAGAAGATTCTGTTGTGTTGGCGTCACTGAACCATGGCTTTGTGGAAAAAATTTGTATTTCGATCTCCTTCTTTGAGCCAAGTTATCCGGGATTTTTGTTTCCACAATATCTCTTCTTGCTTTCTTCTCTCTTATTGTTGGTTGAGGGTGTTGCCTTCTTCCATAGCTAGCTCCAGAGTTCGCCCATACAGAATAATTTGCTGCTGTATTTCTTTCATTTTTTAATTAAGTTGAATTTGCTCCTGATGTATGTTTCCAAATTCAAGAGGGTTCCATTTTTTAATTTCTTCTTTTATTTTCTTTAAACGGAGCTGGAATGAATGCATCTTGTTTCGACCTCTAATTTGATTTGCATTCCACCAGTTTTTAACTTTGTCCATAAACTCTGGATCTCTTAACTAGAAAAGTTCAATTCTAAAGGGGCGATTATGAGGGCTTGCCTTGACATCTACTTCCAATCTGATCGGCCAGTGGTCTGATACCATGGTAGGCAGGATTGCAGCTTCATAATAAATGTCTTGAGTCACAAAAGCCTCGGAGAGTAGAAATCTGTCCAGCCGGGAGGCAACCTGGGAGCATTGTCCTCGTCTATTATTCCATGTTAAATTTCCATTAACCGTGGGTATATAAACTAACCTTAAGTCTGTTATCAAATCCTTGAATGAAGTCATATCTGGGTCTTCCCTTCTGAGGCCTCCTTTTTTTTTAGAGAGATTTAATATCATATTAAAGTCTCCGCCAAGAAGCCAGTATTTTTCCTTTTGCAATGTGCTTAACCTGTGGATATTTTGCATAAACTCTGCTCGCTCTCCTGGAATTGGAGGTCCATATACTGTCGAGATATGGAGCCTTTCCTCTGTTCCAATTTGTCCAAAGGTGGCTGATAAGATTCTGGGTAAGACAATCCATCCCTCTGTAAACATTTCAGCAGCATTCCATAGAATGGCTATTCCCCCTGAGGTTCCTACTGAATCTATGGCCATAACCTCATATTGCATTTTGAAAGCTTGAATTATGGATTGAAGCTTCTGACCTGAAACTTTTGTTTCTTGCACTAGCATTACCTGTGGTTTTTCCACCTTTAGTATTTCCTTCAGATACCTCTGCTTGCCCTTGCTGTTCAGTCCTCTGATATTCTAGGAGAGCACTTTCATTAGGAACCTTTAGGTAGTTGTTGAAATACCGTTGTTAATGGTATTATCTTCCCCATATTAATCAGCATTTCGCCAATGAGCTGTATTGATTCTTGTAGGGTTCTTCGTCCTCTCTTTTTTGCAGGCTTTGCTAGTTGTGCTCCCTTCTTGCTGGTAGGTTGTTCGCCTTCTTGGGCTTCTTTTTGAGCTTGCATTGTGAGGTAATGTTCAAATGTTTCTTTGTATAATTTCTTTTGCTCTGCTGGTATGAATCGGTCATCCAAGTTTCTCCACTCAAACAAGAGACGTTTTAAGAGTTTCTCTTCGACGCTCAAATCATATTTTGGTTGCTCGACCTCCATTGGGGTTAGTTCTGGCACTCCAGTTTCATCTGGTGTGTTCATTTCCTGGCTGGCTTTTCGTTTTGAAGATTGGGGTTTCTGAATAACCATCGCAGAAACATCTGCAGATCTGTCATCCATGCTTTCATTGATTATCGGTTCGCCTTCCTCCTGTAACATCTCAAACCGATTTTTTGTTGTTGATCCATTAGGATTTTGCTTTGACCCCGAAGTCTGGCCATTGTTCCCTGAACGAGGAGGTCGTTTTCTTCTATTGATTGTCACAAACTCTTCATCCATCTGCCGAGGTTGTTCCTCTGAGCCATTTACGGTTGAAGGTGGCTACTCAGCTCCGTTTAATGGGTAGGATTTATACAGATGGCCATATTCATGGCAGCGGCGGCAGCGAAAGGGGATATGCTCGTAATCTAAAGGCCGGGGCCAAACTTTTCCTTCGTATTCCAGTTCAATCATCTCTGGTAAGGGTTCAGAAATGTTCATGTGAACACAGATTCTGGCAACAGAAGTGTAGCGTCCATGAGATGTGGATTCTACTATTTTCACAAATGTGCCTATTGAGTTTCCTATACCTTCCAAAATTTCAGGGTCCCAAAAATCTATGGGAAACCCAAAAAGCCTTACCCAGACAGGAGCTGCTAGAAACTGCTCTTGTTCTGGGTTATAACATTCCTCCCATTGTCTGAGGAAGAGCCCTGCGTTGCTATAAAAATATGGCCCTCCCTCAAAAATGCGTTCTTTATCCTGTAAATTAGAGAAAATGACTGTAAAAAAACCTTTCTCCCCAAATTTCAGATCAATGTGACCCTTGGGCTGCCATTTTATTTGAATCCATTTTAGCAAATCCTTTCCTGAAGTCCAAATACTTATAAACTTAAAGATCAATGCATGATTCTTCATGTAGCCTCTGTATTCTTCTAGCTTCGAGGGTGGGATAACAAAGCGAGGTTTTTTGACTGCTCGTGGCAAGCACTAACCTTTCAGTTTGGCTTGCCATTCTGCACCTAAAACTGGTCCTGTTCTTTGCTGCGCGTTTGTAGATTGGGATGGGCGTAGCGTATGATCGCCGCTCGTGACATTCCGGTAGGAGGGTGGCGGCCCTCCTCCCGAGGTTTCTGAAATACCTTAATCAATGTGCCGAGGTTACTTGCTGTCGAATCCCTAAACCAATTTCTGTAAGGGTTTCAATGCGATCTTGAAGCCATCTGCATTTCCCGGTCCTCTCGTCTGCCGTTCCTTATATTATAACTTTGTTACAAGTATCAAAATGTGTTTTAGCGTTTTTAAATTGATGTAGTAAGTGTTTTACGGAGTGAAAGGATATTTTTAAATTATTGTAAAGGTATTTTATTCTGTGACGATATTCATGAAGATATATGTATATGGTTCACTTAATTCCCAATGTGAAAACGTGTAAAAACCTACTTGCAAATTACAAGTTCAAGCATCAAATGTCGTCATTTATTCAATCTAATAAAAATAGAATAATATCCTTTTAATAATTTATAATACAATTTTATTAATGAAATTTAAATAATTTAAAAAAAAATTGTTCAAATAAAATAAATTAATAAACAACATAATAAAATATTAAAAAATTTAAAATACTTTAATAATAATAATTGAAAAGGTTAATATATCCTAACATTACCTGAAAAATATTAGTACAAATAAATAATTTCCTTTTAGTTGAATTATATAATTTTAAAATATTGTATAATATAATTATTAATTTTTTACTTTTAACTTAATCCTTTGTTTTAGGTCAAATTAATTCTACTATGTTCTTTGTTATGTGATTTTTACTGAAAGATATCTTTGTATAGAAGATGAAGTCCATTTACATATTCCTTTTCTCTATAAAGTTCTTTCTTGCCATTTTCCATTACTTCTAAAAAATTTCCCCAAATGACTTATCTAATATGATTCCTTCCCATTACAAAAAAGCTTCCCTTACCCAAAAATGATGTGTCTAATATGATTATTTTAGACTAGTATTATGTTTTTCATTTCTCCTACAAAATGTAGACTAAAAACTTGTGCTTGTACCTCCTCTTACCATTCTTCAAAATTTACAAAAATTGTTCTCCACTCATGATCACTCCTTGTACATATAGATTAATGTTTAAACAATGAAGTGACCCTCATTATCCAAAAAATGTTATAGCAATTAAAAAAAAGGGAAACTCGGAATAGTTAAATGAATATAACATTGTTAGCTTTGATTCTAATATTATTTTCAAAGATAACATAATGGATCTCATGTGGAAGTAACTTTAAGCCTCTTTTGGATAGGAGGTCAGCAATCAAATTTTTATCTCTATAGACATGTTTAAAGTGAATACTCTAAAAATATTTTACCAGAACCCTAATACGCCCCATCCAATTTGATAAAATAGGTGCGTTCAAACTGCTATGATATTTTACCTAGTCGATGACCCCCTTTGAATCTACATATACCTGAATTTGATCAAGCCCTATCCATTTTTCTGCACTTAATATTCCCCATAGTGCTAGCACCTCACCCCTATCATTGGTGCCTTCTCCTCCTTCCCACCATAGATGACAGAAAACACTAAGTTGTGCTTAACTACAATGTTGTTTGTAGTTACAATGTCTTATTTTCATATAGATATTAGAGATATTTTGAATTTTTTATTCAATATTAACTTTATATTTTAATTACAATTATTATATTGATATTAGATATATTTTGAAATTTTTATTAATTAACTTTATATTTTAATAAAAATTATTATATTATATTAAGTTAAAAAGAGAAGATGATATATTTGGTATTTTGAAATTATTTATTTATTTTTGTTTTATTTGAAATTTTTAAATTTGAAATTGGTTTAGTTTTCATAATATTGTTTTTGTTTCGATTTATTAAATGTATTCATATTTACATTATAATTTAATGGTAATTTTTTTTTAGAAAAGTAAAGTATTCTTATATCTCTTATATTATGTTTAGGTAAAATGTTGCATTTTGATTTTGATATTAAATATATTTTGAATTTTTTTATTAAATTGATTTTTTATTTTTTAGTGAGTGTTTTTATTTTATTTTTTAATGTTAGTCTTTTTTTGATACAGTGGAAGGAAATATGAAATTTTTAGAAGTGTGTTTTACATTTGATAAAGAAATTTTCATAACGTAAGGGTTAGGTTCAAGGGTAAACTTTTTACATGATCACAATTTCTATAAAAAAAAAAGCGTTGTTGAAATCCATGTCATTGTAAATGCAAGCATAGCTAGTAATATTTATTTATTGTGTTTCAACTCTCTTGAAGTAGTTAACTTGTTTGACTCAAAACCCCACGAGTGCAAAGGTAATGTTAGGATATTTTAATCCTAGGATTTACTTAAGATTAACACAATATAATATAATATTAGATTAAATAGTATTTTTAGTATATTTCCTTCATGTGTGTTTTTTTTGTTAAAGTTTAATAACTTAACATTCATATTCATCTTCTTCACACAAGTGATTAAATTGATGGTTCAAACATTTCCTTGATATTTATCAGACTTTCATCTATGGCTTAACACATAATTGGTTCATGATTTTTATTTAAGGAATATGAAGGATCATCTGTTAATGATCAATTTGAAATGCATTCATGTTTAAACTGTTCTTTTTGCATTAATCAACTACCTAAAGTGGCTCATCAAGAGTGCTGCAACTCCCGGGAGCTTCCCTACTTTACTTTATCAACTTGGGATTCGTACAAACTTGGAGGTGATAGTGCTATATACACAATTGATGCACTCCGTTCATGTCATCCTCTTCTGCTTTACGGAAGGGCACTATTTATTAAACTATGATAAAAACTGAAAAGTAAATTGCTAAAAAGAAATGACAAGAATGAGACTAATTCAATTTGCAGAAAAGAAATGACAAAAAGGAAATTAAACTAACTTGCTGAAGATAAATGGTATAAAGGAAACTAATTCTAAACCACACTTAACTTGGGAAAACAGTTGAATGCACTCTACTTATCCTATGGTCTATCTATCATGCTTCTATCCATGACTTAATTCTAATTGAAAAAGTGTTGATTTGTAGTTTGGAGGAAAAGAAAAGGGCTAAAGTGGTTAATGGAGGGCTTAACACATGAAACAAGGCTCATAAGTGGAAAGAGTGGGGTTAAACCTTATAAAACCTTTTTATAGCTAAAAAATGGCTTGGAGCGGAATGAATCGAAAAGTGTGATGGCAGAGATGTGATGGAGGTAAAATTTGTGATATGTGATAGCGCAATCGGTGGAAAGAGCAGTAATTATTAATGAAAACCAACTAAATGGTGTGAAGTGCAAAATGCAACGGGTGACGTGGCAGTGGGACTGGTGGCGGAGAGCAATCGCAATATCACAATCGACGGATTGGAGCGGTAAGGCTTAAAAGAAAAGTGTAAATGTTGCGAAGTGCGATTTGCGATGGGTGACGTGTTGTTGCGACCAACGGCGGAGTGCGATCGCAATATCGAAATCGGTGGATGGTAGCGGTAATGTCTGGCGGCAGAGTGCAATCGCAATATCGCAATCGACGAATTGGAGCAGTAACACTTAAAAGAAAAGGGTAAATGTTGAGAAGTGAGATTTGCGATGGGTGACGTGGTGATGGGAAAAACGACAGAGTTCATTCGTAATATCGAAATCGACAGATGGTAGCGGTAATGTCTTAAAAGAAAAAGGGAAAATGGTGTGATTTGCGATTTGCGATTTCGCAATATCGCACTTGGAGAAAACAAGCGGTAAGTGTAAAGGAAAAAAGGTAAAAGGTTCGATTTGTGATTTTTGATTTGGTAAGAACTGCGATCTATGATACACGATATCACAATATTGCAATCGGCAAAGGAGAGTGGTAATTATTCAAGGAAAGAGGTGAAAGTTGCGAAGTGCGATTTGTGATTTTGCAATATCGGAATCGGCGAAAGTGAGCGGTATTTGTTAAAGGAGAAGGGTAAACAATGCGAAATGCGATTGCGATGTATGGTGGCGGGAGATTCAAGGAGAAAAGGTGGAGCTCGACTTTCAAAGGTTTTCAAGCATTTTGTGAATAAAAAAGGGAGGTAGCTACAATAAGAGAAAAGGTAGGAATAGAACGTAACATAGGTGTTTGGGAACAAATACAGAGATGGAAAATGAAGCGGAGAAGCACCACGAAACTGCTCTGGGGTCTTACAATAATTCCTGCAATCAGCCTAATAATCCATACATGAAAAATAGATGAATTGCATGATAAGAGTAGTGAACAGAAATCATTTTTTGGGTATGTGGGAAGGTGTACCCTCCTCGAGCTCTATTGATAGAGATGAGAAGGGAGTCTTGATCCACAAATTTTCTTGGTTTTTCTCCTCTATTCTATTTCTCAGAAGCAAATGAAAACTACAACAGCACACTGAAAGAAAAAACTATACAACAATGAAACTATCAGAAGTAGAACTAATTGAATGACAGAAAGAAAACTAGCTAAATGATAGAAAGGAAATAATGGTAACAATAGAGAAGCTGAGGCACATGTATTGGGCCCTAACCCACAAGCCTAGCTCTCTGTAACTTAAATCAATAAAATGAAATCATTCTGCTCATTTCATAAAAGTATATCCTCATACATCTCTGAAAGTTTGATCACTGAGTACTTGTAAAGAGTTAGTTGATTCTAGTTGGAACTTTGTTACAAGCTATTGAGATTTTTACAAGTATGAGGCTAAACTGAGTACTATGTTACAGATATCCTTATGCCCAAAAAAGTGAAATTGAAAGTATGGTTGCAGAAATCCTAGAGGCTATTATAATTCAACCTAGTCAATGTTCTTGCTCTGCTCTAGTATTATTGGTGCACAAGAAGGCTGCATCATGGTGCATGTGTCTAGATTATAGGGAGATCAACAAGCTCACTATTAAAGATAAATTTCCCATTCCTATCATTGATGAATTATTGGATGAATTACATGTAGCAATTTTCTTCACCAAGTTGGATCTTAATTCAAGATATCATCAAATTAGAGTAAATTCTGAAGACATTCCAAAAACAACATTTAGAACTCATGAGGATCATTATGAATTTTTGGTCATGCCTTTTGGCCTTACCAATGCACCTTCTACATTTCAAGGTTTGATGAATTCCATTTTCAAACCCTTCCTTATAAAATTTTTGTTAGTATTTTTTGATGATATACTGATCTACAACAAGTCTTGGAAGTGTCATGTTAAACAAGTTGACATGGTGATAAAAATATTGGAGGAGAAACAATTATATGCAAAAACCTCCAAATGTTACTTTGGAGTATAAGAGGTGGAATATCTAGGTCATATTTTATCTCATAAGGGTGTTAAGTTAGACCCAAAAAAAATTAAAGCCATTAAGAATGGGAAATCCCCACAACCATAAAGTATATGTGAGGATTTCTCGTATTGATAGGGTGTTATCGCATGTTTGTTAAGAATTATGGGAAAATAGCAGCACCTCTAACAACATTACTAAAGAAATATACATTATATTGGACTCCAAAAGAAACTAAGGCCTTTGAACATCTTAAATAGTCATTGTACCAAGCACCGGTCTTAGCTATGCCGAAATTCACAAAAACCTTTATTCTAGAATGTGATGCCTCAGGAAATGGAATTGGTGTTGTTTTAATGCAAGAAGGAAGACCCATTGCTTTTGAAATATGTTCAATCAAAGGAAAGTATTTATACCTAATGGGAAGACACTTCAAGGCAAAAACAAACCATGATAGTCTTAAATACTTTTTGGAAAAAAGATTGTCTTCAGAATACCAACGAAAATGGGTCACAAATATGTTGGGTTATGACTTTGAAATCATCTACAAAAAAAGGGAAACAAAATTTTTTTGGAGAAGCAATCTCAAGAAAGGATGAGGATGTGAAAGCATTTCTTTATGCAATTTCTATTATGCAACCAAATTGGATAACTGAATCAAGGGTTGAATGGAAGAATGACGAAGAAGTGTGTACACTCATTCAAAATTTGTAGCAACATCCCAGTACATATGATAAATTTAGCTAGAAAAATGATTCATTATGGTACAAATATTGCTTATATGTTTGTAAGAATTCCCAACTCAAACAAAATATTCTTTCAGAATTTCACACCTCTCCCTTAGGAGGGCACTCAAGATTTTTTAAAACTTATAACAGGATCAAGAAGGATTTTTTTAGGATGTCCTTAAATCTGATATTCAAAAGTTTCTGGCAGAATATTTGTTTTTTCCAACAAAATAAAGTTGAGACAATTATGACCCCAAGTCTATTACAACCTTTATCCATTCCAATTCAATGTTGGGAGGAGGTTTCAATGGATTTTATCACATGTTTACTCAAGTCTGAAGGAAAGAGTTTCATCATGTTTGTAGTTGATAGAATTACCATGTATGCACACTTTTGTGCATTTTCTCATCCATTTAAATCTAGTGCAATTGCTACTGCATTTATGGAAACAATTCATAAGCTACATGGAAACCCAAAGATTATTGTAAGTGAAAAAGACCACATTTTCACTGGAATTGTTTCAACGAAATTATTTTCTTTTCTGGGTACACAACTAGCTCATACATCATCTTATAATTCTCAATCTGATGGGAAAACTAAGATAGTGAACAAATTTTTGGAAGGATATCTTTGTTGCTTTGTATCTGATAGAAAAACACAATGGGTGAAGTAGTTACCTCTGGCTGAATGGTGGTATAACACTTCCTTGCATACTGCAGAAAAAATGACCCCATTTATGGAACTTTATGGATATTATCAACTCTCCATCACATCATCTTTAATAGAAAATTATAAGGTTCAAGCAGTGGAAGATCAGATCGATCCACGAGGGCTTCACTCAATGAACTTCTAACATATCACATACAATCTAAACATATTAAACAATACCCTTAATTTGAGTACATATTGGAAAATACCTCTAAAAGTAACATTGTTAAACCCCCGACCAATATAAACCCAATACACCTTCCCAATTTAAAAAGCCCATACTTTCACTATATATTTTAGGTATCCATTTTTTCATTAACATTTTTTATACCCCTTTATAATTTTTCATTAACTTTGAGCTGCATTTTTTATACCTGCCAATATAAAAAACCTTTACCCCATGTATATCCCCCAATATATTATGCCAATTTTTTCCTTATTATATATCCCCCAATATGAACCCATGTGCTATGGTATTTCTCCCATAGTGAATCCCCTGTGCATCGATCATCAAAAACAAGTTCTCCAACTCTTAAAGGATAACCTCACTTTGGAGCAGAATCAAATGATACAATAGGCATATCAACGTCGCAATGAAAGAATTTTTGATGTAGGCGACTGGGTATTTTTACGGCTACAAACATACAAAAAAATGTTCGTTAAGCAAGCTATGAAGGATAATAAATTATCGCCAAAGTATTATGGTCCTTACAAGGTGTTGAAAATATTGGTACTATGGAATACAAATTGGAGCTTCTTGCATCTTCCCGAGTGCAACCAGTTTTCCATGTTTCATTCTTAAAGAAGGTTATACGTGACACACTCCCAGTTTAAACAATATTGCTAGAACTTAACGAGGAAGGAAAATCATATTTCAACCAAAAGCAATCACAGAAACAAGAACTCGATAGCTATGAAATTGATCAATTTCAAAGTATCTCATCAAGTGGAAGAACTTACCTGTTGGAGATTCCACATGGGAGGATGATAATTTTATACAAAAGCATCCATAACTACTCAGGTATTGAGGAAAATATTTTTGTTAAGGAGAGGGGCATGTTAGGCCCCTATAATACTAGTGTATCCACTTATTGTTATCATTAGTTTAGACCCCTTATTGTTATTTTTGTTCCCATGTAGTTCCCATATTGTTATTATTGTGCCCCATATAAGCCCACTATTATTATGGTTGTGCCCTTACATTACTATTGTTGTGCCCTTAAATATTATTATTATGTAGGCTTTGATTATATTGTGACCCCTTAAACTCCTATATATAGAAATGAGGTTTTTTCATTTGAATCATCCAAGAATTGTTCATTTATGTGATGTAAAGGAGGTTCCCCCCTCGAAGAGGCTATTTTTTAAGTCATTGATCTATATTTTCTTCTGTTTTGTGAGTTGGTTGCATAACAAACACTTCAACATATGCATCAATAGACCATTTATTTTTTTAGGGAGCTAGGTGGGAAATACTTAAATGAGGTGGGTGTGTTTAAAATAATAGAGGAAACTCCTCCTCCTTAGACCTATGAATATGTGTCCACTCCTCCAACTTAGTCATATTTTAAATTTTTACATTTATTTACATAAATGAGTATACATGGTAGTATTTACATAAGGTGTATAAAAAGGGTTGTTACAAACCCCGCCCCCTTAGAGGAACACCGTATTTTGTGTTTTATACCCAAACACACATTCAAGAATGTTCTATTTCAAAACAAAAAATTCAACAATGAGCCTTATATACATAAATCTTTTTCATTCATTTACATAGTAAACAAAAATGGGTAATATACACTCATTCGATTGACCATTTTCCATGTGGCCACTTTTGGTTCATAGTCCTTCCATTGCATCTTGACATGCTCAATCCCTTGATTCTAGGGTGTAATCCTCCTCCTATCTCCAACCATGCTATCCACTATTCTCATTTCTCCTTCAGGGAAAAAATTCATCTCATTGCTTCCCGGGAAAAACCTAATGCATCTTCGGTCCTAATGAGTATGCACATGACTCTGTGAAAAATAGTTCAATTTTTAAGTTCCATCATCCCCTTCTTTACATCATCAGTTCCTCAGGTGATATATTTCCTCCTTTGTGCGGTTAATCACTTTCCAAGTTTAGACATCCCCTTCTCTGCTTCTTCAGTCCCTTAGGAAATCCATCCCTTTGCAAGGTTTCCTCACACATGAATAATATTCTCAGCCAAGGCATACCCTTGCCTTGCTTTAGTATCACAACATGTGTGTCATGGAATAGCTCATGGTGATCAATTCATATCACAGGATAGTGTCACCACAATGGCCCATTTCCTAAGGTATTTACCTCCATTATGCCACTGAATCACATGCTAATATTATTGAGTTAATGTTGGTTTCCTTGAATTCAACATCAAATAATTGTGCTAGATAGTTCAATAGTTCTTATACGTCAAGAGCACATGAGTCCTATGAGATTCCTTGTAAAAAATATAAATCAATTCAAAACATATTTTCATCAACATATTTATTTATGACGTTAACCATACAATTTTAAATCAATTCAATCATAACTTTAAGAGATAAATTCTTCAAACCAGTAATTAATACTTATCTGTTTATTTATTCTTTGATTCGTTGACCTTGAAAGCACTCAATATTTTTTTAGAGTTTGAACACTCTCTCTAGTGTGTATGATCCATAGCTCCACTCAATATTTAACTCCATCTTCAATTCCAACTGTAATATTCCAAAATGGAAAAGACAGGAATAGAGAACATATGCACAATTCCAACTATGGTAAAATATGAATTAAACATTTAGAACTGGAAAAATGCCGGAATACATCAAAAAATCATAAATATGGGAAGAAAACAGTTGAGCTATATCATTATATATCAACATCAAATGAAAGTACATAGTGCTCCAAAAGGAATGCACTCAAGCCACAAGATGGCTGAAATACACCAAAGAAACCAAGCAATGGAAATGTGTGCGGCTACTGCTGCTGCTGTTGGAAAATGCTATTATTATGAATAAGAACCATGTGCAGAAGGCTGTTAGAGTACTCGGAATGATCCACACTTTTAACCACAGATTCTACTAAAAAAACCTAGAAAAACTGAGAAATGGTTTGGCCAGATTTTAAGTTTGGATTTTCCGCCTTTTTTTATTTGCCCACTGTATTTCTGCTGCCTGACTTACGCACTCCCTGGGAATGACTGCTGATATGGGGCTGAAGGAATGATCTATCAACTGAAACAACACCCAATCAACTCAATAGGTGTAGGGCTCGTCCCCTCACTGGAAAATAAGCTCAGAAATTGGAGATTTCTCTCCTCCACTGCTACAACCTTGCAACACAACCCAACTCTAAATAGAACTGCGTTGTACATGAGACTGAAGCTTGGCCAAATGTTTGATTGTGGAAGTATAGTGCAAAATCCTCCAAGAGCTTCTCAATGGAAGAGGTGGGATTCCCGATCAGGAACACCCTGTGCTAAACAACACATGCAATCTTAGCTAAATAGCTGAAGAAAGCTATATGTCTAAATAGACCATATATCAAAATATCAAATACATCAAGATGAATAATATGGTTGCCATCCTCTTCCTTTTATAAGATATGAGCTTCCAAACCCTAAGCCCCATCCATTAATGACACTAGTTCCATGCAATGTGTCTCCATCTAAAACTGTGTTCTCCCTCCATTAATGTTCACTCCTCCATGACAATGTTGTTGATTTGGTTAAAGTTGATCTGATCCACATGTTTTAGCCCCTGTTCACACCTTAAGGTCCTTTATTGAGCTGGAAAGATGATCCACTTTCACATGATAAGTGGTTTTATTCACAATAAAGAGATTTATGGGTCTCCCTACCCACTTATTCACCTATCTAAGTGAAAAAACAAAAAATTAATATTCCAATTAGTTGTAAGCTAATTTAAGAATATTACAGTCCTCCCCTCCCAAATGTTTCTTGTCCTCAAGAAATTGTAAGGATCGAACTGAAGAGACTCTCCTCTTCCTCCTATAGCATCTTCATGTGATAAGCTCCTCCAATGAACAAGATGTTGTCTCATCAATAAGTCTCCAAGTTGCTCCTCCCAAGTGTATGAGTATGCCTTTGGTGAAAAATCCAAATGGCTCTCATCACGAAAAAGTGGAATATCCATGGAAGCAACTATGTGTGGTCTAGAGGCCTTCTTGAGGCATGGAATCTGAAATATATTGGGAACTATTATTCCCATGTGAAGCCTCAAACCCCAAGCTATCATCCATAAAAGGTGAGTGACCCTCCAACATGGCAACTCATGAAACATCTCCTCCACCTTAGGCTCCTGCAAAGAAGGTGGGCTGTATAGCTGAACATGATGGAGAAAATTGTCCATCCCACGTTGTCTTTGTCTACACTTCTCTTAAGTGTAGAGCTACTGCTGAACTTGGGCTGTAATAATGTTGCCTTCAAGAGGCAAAAAGGTAGTTGGATCCTCAAACATCCACTCTTTGCTTCTTGCCCAGATCTTCCCATGTAAAGTGAATATGACATTATCATCATATGGGATCCAAATGAGGAAAGTATTGAAGGTTTTATGTAATGTTGGAAGGTACCAAAAGTTTCCAAAGTGGTCACAACGCAGTTTTACCAACTGCAGTTTCAAAATATGATGTGGCAAGTTGTCTTCAAATAATTTGCTAGTTGTGCATGTCATCTCATCTACTAGTAAATAGTACATGGCATTGTATATCAACTGAGCATAGAGGAAATAGTACAACACTTGCCCAAAGCCATACAAGAAATGGTTTTCTTCATCATATATGTTGGTCCAAAAAATGACCATGAAGCCCAAAGAGAGGCTTGCCCTCTTGTGGAACAATGAACTGTATAGAGATGGTAAGAGAATTCAAATATTGTGTTAGATGAACAATAAATGCAAAAACATATTTCTTACCATGTACTGAGAGTAAATTGATAACAAGGTCCAAGAATGAGCCCTCCATAGTGGTATGACATATCTCCATGGAAAGGAATGAACCACGTGTTGTATGAAAGGCATTATCCTTATACTTGGGGATCCAAGTCAAGAAGATCATATCATGGTAATAGATGTCCCCATCCACTACTCCATCACTCTCATCTTCTACTTGTTCTTCAAGTGCATCATATGTGAAGTGATCCTGGGAAAAATCCATCAAAAAACCCAAGCTCCCATGTGACAGTGCTATTGGCCTTTGTGACAAGGCTCCTGTCATCTGATAGCTCCATCCTTTGACATACCACATGCCAAAGCCATCAATCGTAATGCTGATATATATGGGAGATTCCTTCCAAAGTGGAAGTACCTCCTGATCCTCCAAGGCTAAGGATTAGCCCATTTGCATCTTGATAGTGCCATCACCTACTCCTGCAACATTATGCAAAGTATGGAAGGAAATCAGTCCATATCCTCCCAAGAACAACCGAAGCAACAACAACTCTTGTTGCCTCCTCACACCATCACCATATAAACTATGGAGCAAAAACATGATGGTTGACATGAAATATATCACATCACCCTAATATACCCAAAATCCTTGCTGCCATATGATGTAAGTGCCATGCCAAGTTCCATCGACCAACCTACTCTTTGAAATAGAATGTGTCATATGATGACCAAACTTTTTCAAGAGTAACCAATGCAGTCTTGCCTCCTGCTACCCGGTGTCATAAATCTACAAGTGGCTTCCCAACCTCTTGCTCATCAACATCACCCATCCAACCAATGGTGGGTGTCTAACATTATGCTCAAAATAAGTATCCCTCCAATGGAGAATACCATCCTCCCAAATCAGATTTCTATCTTTGCATTTCATGGGATGTTGAAATGAAATATCTTGGAGATGTCCAAGTGATGACCACTCATCAATGACAATGTTGAACTCATAAGGATACAAATAAGTGGTAGGAAAAAGATTCTCATCAAAATGTGAAGTGCTCATCAAGAAGTGTCCATAATAATAATGGAAGATGTCATCCCTCATAAGAAGACCTCTATCAACCCTCTGCCTATCCTCTGCTATACATGTAGAAAGGTCATTGGAATGCTCAAATAATGGTTGGGCCCCCAACTCATCACTGTTACTCAATGACAGTGTGGTTGATCTCCATAATGGTGCATCTGGTATCTTAAGATCATACTCAATGCTGAACACATAGTTCTGCATGGCATGGTTCAGCATAATACTCATCCCATACTCCAATAATATACACTCCAACCCCAAGAGTTGTGTGCAACTCAACAATGATACACTAGGATGACTGTATATCTCCTCCTTGAAAAAATCAAGTCTACTCAACATAGTGATAGTCTGCTGCTCCAAATCAGCAATGTACTTTAACCCTAGGTCATGCAGTAGTACATTCCCACAATCCTCCATATGATGTGCTGAAATAATAGAAAGTGGAAACATGTGCATACCTTGGTAAAGCTTGGGAACATCTTGTATTGCTACAAGGGTTCCTCGTTCCATTGTAATGGCTTCCCCAACTACTGATGATTATGGATGCTCTTCTATGACTGCATCAATGCTGGTGCAAGTCTCTTCCTACTCATGCATCTCCAAAATAGTGCATGGGACTATAACTGTCAAGAGATCAAGAGCACTTTGCAAAGGTGCAAGCGTTCTTTCTCCTGATGCAAGTTCTCCTGCAGCAAGTGGTGGTGAAGGCCTCTTCTCTTCTGATTTCTTCTTTTCAAACTTCTTGATCAAACTTTGAATAAAATCTGCATATGCAGTCACTCTTGCATGACTCAAATGGCTGAACCACCAAATGTTTGCTTAACCCTCAAGGTGCAACGCTGCAATCTCAACAACTTCTTCCTCTACTGCTAGATGTAGCAAGAAAAATGCATCCAACCTCATTCCCCAAGCTCTTGTTGTGCATGAGGATGACCCATCAAAGTTAGAAAATAAAAATATATTGTCCTTTATTCTTCTATTTCTACAAGGTATTCTTTCTTCATTGAGCTGAATGCACTTTTGGAGAGTTAGATTCTCCTTGAAAGCTCTAGGTTGAGACTTATATTCTGCAAGATACTCACTTAGAATCTCATGATCTAAGTGTCCTCCATCTCCATGCCTTTTGTCTTCTTCTTCAAAAGGAAAGAGCATAGCATGTTTCTTTGGATCTTTATGCAATAATAGATCTAATTTTTTCTGATAGGAAGTACATGGACCTTCCTCATCTTGAAACCCTAGTGTGGTTTCGTGGATTTTCTCCATTTTTATTTGCTTGACCTCCTTGGTGAGGTCCCTCCTAGATCTGAAAAGAGATGAGATAAAACTCATTCTCTCCATCATTCTGATCTCTTTCTCCTTCTTCTCAATCTTCTGATAGCATAATGGCTGAGATCCACAGGCTGAGCCAAGATTATGCTTTGATACCACTGTAATATTCCAAAATGGAAAAGATAGGAATATAGAACATATGCACAATTCCAACTATGGTAAAATAAGAATTAAACATGTAGAACTGGAAAAATACCGGAATACATCAAAACATCATAAATATGGGCATAAAACAGATGAGCCATATCATTATATATCAACATAAAATGAAAGTACATAGTGCTCCAAAAGGAATGCACTCAAGCCACACGATCGCTGAAATACACCAAAGAAACGAAGCACTGGAAATGTGTGCTGCTATTGCTGTTGTTACTGGAAACTACTGTTATTATGAAGAAGAACCGTGTGTGGAAGGATGTTAGAGTACTCAGAATGATTCACACTTTTAACCATGGATTCTACTCAAACAACCCAAAAAAACCCATAAATGGTTTGGCCAGATTTTAAGTTTGGATTTTCGGCCTTTTTTGAGTTGCCCACTGCATTTCTGCTACTTGACTTATGCACTCCCTGGGAATGAATACTGATATGGGGCTGAAGGAATGATCTATAAACTGCAACAACACCCAATCAACTCAATAGGTGTAGGGCTGGTCCCCTCACTATAAAATAAGCTCAGAAATTGGATATTTCTCTCCTCCACTGCTACACCCCTGCAACACAACCCAACTCTAAAAATAATTGCGTTGTACATGAGACTGAAGCTTGGCCAAATGTATGATTGTGGAAGTATAGTGAAAAATCCTCCAAGATCTTCTCAATGGAAGAGGTGGGATTCCCGATCAGGAACACCCTGTGCTAAACAACACATGCAATCTTAGCTAAACAACTGAAGAGAGCTATATGTCTAAACAGACCATATATCAAAATATCAAATACATCAAGATGAATAATATGGCTTCCATCCTCTTCCTTTTATAAGATATGAGCTTCCAAACCCTAAGCCCCATCCATTAATGACACTACTTACATGCAATGTGTCTCCATCTAAAATTGCATTGTCCCTCCATTAATGTCCACTCCTCCATGACAACGTTGTTGATTTGGTCAAAGTTGACCCAGTCCACATGTTTTAGCCCCTGTTCACACCTTAGGGTCATTTATTGAGCTAGAAAGATGATCCAATTTCACATGAGAAGTGGTTTTATTCACAATAAATATATTTATGGGTCTCCCTACCCACTTATTCACCTATCTAAGTGACAAAACAAAACTTTAATATTCCAATTAGTTGTAGGCTAATTTAGGAATATTACACCAACTAACAGAGTTGCTCTTAGACACAAGCAAAGCACTGAGGGGTAATTATCTTACTTTGTAGCTCCACATAGTCCTCAACCAACTTTTTCTTTAAATCCAAATCATTGAGTGGTTCTCAAAACCAATGCAAACATTGTTTGGAAGTTACCCTATTCCACATAATATTTTCATATAACTCCAAATATGATTCTCATGCACACATCCTAGTGACCATGGGCCCATTTCTTCTCCCATCTAATACTCACCATTACAGGCCTAGGAAACCCACATATAACCATGTATACTTGAGGAAGCCTTTCTTACATGGGCCTCCATCAACTACTCACTTATCTAGGCCCAAACGATCCCCATTATAGGAAGTCTATATATCCTGATGTTTTCTAGCATGGGGAATTCATTAGATTATTGCAACCTAGTAGTCATCTGGCATACTCTAATGACATGTGCACGGATTATTATAGCCAGATACCCATCTGGCATGCTCCACTTCACTACTCATGGAGTCTCATAGGTAAGGTGTTGGTTATCACTTACTCTCATGATATAACAAAGTGCCACAGGCCATAATTCCATCACAAAAAAATTCTTCCTAAAATCCTAGTTTTAGAAATATTAAGGTGGGGGGTGAATCGATATTTCATTCCCAAACAAATTTTACTTAACTTATGCTTTTATTTTCAAATTTTTCTTGAACCATTGTTTGATTAGAAATACAATATGTTGTAGATCTATGCATATTTTGTAACCATGAGAAACATTCACCTTGAGAGAAGATAAACCATAAGAAGTACAACAAACCATGAAAGCATCAACGCATAGCGCTAGTGTACTTTTATAGGGAAACCAAAAATGGGAGAAAAAAACATTATCATTGTATTCTTTTTCTTCTTATTATTAAAGAAAATTATTTACATCTTGCACTTGTGCAGGCTTTTCCAAAATGCAGGCTCTTACATGCCGAAGGCTCCTACCTTCACTGGATTTTCCAACTGCTACTGGAAGGAAGCAACTACTCTATCTAAATTTTTTTATCCACGTTCCATAATCTTTCAAATTGGGACCACCTCTAATAACAACTATTCTAGTAGGAAACTTTTCAAAATGTTCCAAACTGGACCCACAATACATCCAAGGATTCTCTTCTCATCAAACCAAATTTCATCAAGGAAAAACACTTATCTGTTGTGAGAAGAAGTTTCTATTCTCAAACTGAATCAATTAAACATGCACCAAAAAACTCATTAACATACATCATCCTTGTAGCTCATAAATCATTGTTACTCATCAACATAATGCATTCAAATCAAAGTTTTGAATCTAAAAAGAGGCATCAACAAGATTCAAAAGAAATCAATAGCTAAACTTATAAGAAATAAAAAAACAACCTATCATGAGTAAATATTTGAAGCAATGAATGGCTTATCTTAAACCTCCAATTCTTCCTACAAGATCTCAAAACTTAGGATTTGTCCCTACAACCATGACAATTAGTTTAACACCTATGATTTGTCATAAATACCTCTAATTTATGAAATACATATAACCTCTAAAAACGTTAGACCTATGATCTGAGCATTTATTTATCCTTGCATACAAACTATATCAGTAGTATGCCCTATCAACATCAAGCATCCAAGTATAGATCTGTCACTGGAAAATTATTTTTTACTTCATTCATTCAATAGGTCAAGAAATTAACAAACACCAACAAAAAAAATCACCTCAAAATGAGATCACAAATAATTATATTAGAAATCCAACGTGCATTCCTTAAAGAGTTAAAAAAAATGATTCTTCTCATTTAATCTCTATTCACTGAATCACTACTGTATATATCCCTACAAAATGATGATCTCTACAAACAAGTCAACCAAAAATTCGTTGGTCTACATATCAAGACTTCTTTAGTATCATAGAATGTCTATACAATAGCATCAAGAATAAATCCAAAGGTCCTTTCGATCTATGCAAAACCCTTCCAATGGTTATTGCAAAATGGTCTCATAACCCTACAATATACACCGCACAATATCTGTATAAAGTAACATGGTGATTTCCACACACACACACACACACACATATACTTTCAAAAATAGCATTGATCTCTATATGACACTGATCTCTATAGTCAATGGCTATGAATAAGATACCAATACATACAGGGAAAATCTAAACAAGTGATGTGAAAAGATTTAGAAACATATGCACATTGTTCAGAACAAGATCTCATTCATTCCTTCCTGCATCGAATACTAGACTTAACAAATTATATATCTATTATATTTTCCCTCCACTACACATGAAAAAAATAAATTAGAGTGAGTATATCTATTTACCCTTAGATCTCTCCATGCTAGACCTCAACCTCCTTACACCCTGGTGCACACCTGTACAAGACAAACCACAAGAAACTCAAAGAATGCACACAATAGTTATTTGATATTATTATCCTTTTATGACCATTATATTTTGTTAATACCATAAGAAAATTCTTTATATTTAATGATGGCAACCTTTCCAAAAATCAAATAGACATTGTTGTACCTTCTGCCAGATTACCTTGGGAAAAAGCCATGGTTTAGCGTTAATTTTCTTCCTTTTTGTGCTTATAAGAAGCAATGCACCTCTCCCCTTTGGGAAGTGAATTATAACGCATGTCTTACCATAGATGGTAATGGTCCTCCAACAAAGGGAATCTGAGTTACTATGTCTCCATGCCCTAAAATTTGTCAAAACACAGTCAAAATTCACTCAATCTTTCTCCAACTTCTATCACGCCTTCTACAACACTAATGGGTCCTTTCAACCTTTGGTAAGGCTTCAATAACACCTCACAAATCTCAATAGAAATTCTTCAATCAGTTGTGAAATTTCCTTGAAATTGCAACAACTGGAATTTATCCTCCTAATTGATTAGTATTTTAATTGTTTATGACAATTAATGAATAAATCACATTGGAATTATTCACAAAATAAATATGCAGCAAAATTAAAATCAGGAACCGAGAAATAGATGCACACACATAAAAATCAACAAAATATTTTTTAGACTAACGCCTTTGGAAAAACCTTGAAGGGAAAACTGATGTAGCAGATGACGATTTATTTTTTATTATTATATAGCAAATGTTTTAGAGTACAATATCTAGATGCCCAACTGGAAATCCCCTAGAAAATGTCTGCAAAATATATGGGAGAAATTTACGCGCCACTACAAAATCAACTTGCCCTCCACTAGCATGTTCCACTTCCCTTTGGAACTGTACATTTCCTAGCCTGGAACAACTTCCACTATTTGTTGATGGATCTAAGTGATTTTTCCTACCTCTCTCTTCCTCTAGAAAAATTCACTCTTCATCCCACATGATCTTTCTGGCCTCCGAGAACTGAAACAACCTCTCTTCTGGAACTTACATTGGGGTTTACCGTTGTTCTCACTAGCTATTGTGACCCTCTCTGTAGTTGAATTAACCTCCTCTCTCCAACCTTTTTGACACTGGAGAAAAGCTCGAAAATTCTACTCAAGAATATTTTTCCCTCTCCAATGATTCTCCCTTTTTCCCTCATTGAATATGTACACACTAGGTAGCTTGATCTACTAATATAGATCACTACACAATTGTTTCTCTCTCCATCTAATCACCTTTCTCTTATAATCTCTTGTTGGAGAACCAATGACCAATATCTAATCATGATCGATGGCTAAGATCATCTTACACTTGATCCAAGTCATTTTCTAGAAGTCGAAATCCTCAATTTATTGTTGTTAATTAATCAATTTCCCTAAGCTAGATTTAGGAATTTTTTATTATTGATCAATTAAATTAATTGGGTGGTATCTAGGTGTTCTCTCCCAAAATCTTTTCTAGATTTTGAAAATCTCATGTTCGTTACCCTCTTAGACATAAATCAAGACTAGAATGTATGTTTGATGCTACCAAATAACCCAGAAACTAACACTACCTCTTAGTGACGAAGGTGTTATCCACTATACCCATATGTTCTCTGAAATATAGTAACTTATCTCTCCCTAGCGATTTCTTGAGTATATCTACCACCTGCTCCTCTGCGAGAACATGTTGTAGCTGGACTGCTCCACACTGCACACAATCTTTAATGAAATGGTATCTCATGTCCATATGCTTCGACCTATCATGGAACACTAGATTCTCAAAGATATTGATGCAACTATGATTATCACAATATATATTGGTCCCATATTCTGACTAAACAGACTCACTAGTAGCTTTCGAATCCAAACAGGTCCTCATGTGGTCGTCCTAGCTTCGATGTAATTTTCTTATGTATAGCTCAATGTCACAAAATTCTATTTCCTAGTGCACCATGATACTACCCCCGATCCAACATTTAAGTGAAACCCTTATGTGCTCTTTTAATCCAATAAACTTCCTGTTGTAAGATCCCTAGACTACCAACAAGGTCTATAACTCAAGTTACCCAAAATAGGTATTTTTTTTTACATAAAACCCATCCATATTTCATACAAACATTGAAAATAGATCTATATTATTTCTATATTTTACATAGATTTTGTATCATGCTTTTTTCCTTTCATTGTACATGAAAACAAAACACATTAATTATCACATAAATTATAAGTATTCCAAAAGTGAAGAATGCCTCATCATATCCAAAAACATTCACATAAATTATAAGTCTTCCAAAAATGAATAAGAACTCATCATATCCTAAAACATTCATTCCAAGTAACATAAAGTTCAGATGTTAACATTTGATCCATTCATTTGAACAATTTTTCTTTGCAACAATACCCTATATTTTAAAAGTAAAATCCTAGCATTTAGAAATATTTGATACCATTATGAAATCATTAAATTATCACAACATGAGGATTCATTTCCATTTCCTCTTCTATATAACTTATTTACTAACTTTATAGATTCTTACTCGCTATGGAAGTCAATCTTCCTTTTCTTTTGGCTCATATATTGTTGACACCACTAGAATAATTTCCTTTTAAATCTCAGATACCATAACTCGAATAATTTTGATAATTACAGATCCATGTATCTTACTTCGAAATTAGTTATCTTATTTACCCCAAACAAATAAAATTAATCTCTTTATGTACTCTAAGAATATTATTTTCAACAACAATCCAAGTATTCTTTTCAACGAGAGTCTAAACAAACAAAACAGAGTGTTCTTTCACTCTGTCTAAAAAAAATTACTCCTTCCAAACTAAATGATTTAAATTCATTCCAAAATCAACTATAGGTAAAATTACCAAAGATTTTTACAACAATAAAAACTTTAAACTACAAAATGAAAACAGATAAATCATAAAATCTCATTTTCCAAGAATTCATATAAATATTACCAAGGTTAACCTCTTTCAAAAACTATTTGAGACCAATACTTTTGGAATAATGAAAAATTAAAACTACATAGTGCAAAGGGAGGAATCATAAACTCATATTTTCCAAGAATATATACATAGTAAAATTTACAGAGGCTTACCATTACATAGTGAAAAGGGGGGAATCATAAACTAATATTTTCCAACAATATATATATATAGTAAAAACTACAGAGGATTACCATACTAATTTATCTCCCCCATTAAGCAAAGTAAATGTAACACACCAATATATACACTCATCAAGCCTTTAGATTTAATGATACAATGCTCTAAATTAGGACACTGACATTAGTAATCCTTAAATTAAGAGAGCCATTTTATATATATATATATATATATTTATATATATATATATATATATATATATATATATATATATATATATATATATATATATTTATTTTTATTATTTTATTTTTTTTAGTGCAAAATGAATAAGCATTATATTTCAAAGAAGAATTTATTTTCTGAAAAAAAGACAAAATGTTATACTTCAAGTGAACTTTCTTTCCTTCAAAAATAATATTCTAGGAAAACATAGAGTAGGAACAATGTGGCAGATTGCAACAACTATTATTAGATGAAAATATATATAAACTTAAAGGAAGGCAACTAAGTCAAAGTATGATGTCACATAATAGGTAGGAATATGATCCTCATATATTCTAATTATAGTTTACATTACATGGTTTGTTTTTTTTTTACTCTCGTGAATCATTTTTTTGTTTCCCAACATAATTAACAAAATAGTAACTCTTCTTCAACATATGCTTTCATAAACAGAAATGTTTTAATGAAATAGTATCTCTTATTCAAAATATGCTTTCATAACCATAAATGTACAATAAAACAAATATCCTCAAATTGAAAATAAAAACAATACACTTATAATGAATAGAAGATATAGATACTATAATTAACATTATCATGTTGTTGTCTCACAACCCATTTAAATGAAGAACATGAATACAATAAAATAGATATCCCCCAATTGAAAATAATAAAAATACACTTACAATGACTAGAAGATATAGAGACTATAATTAACACTATCATGTTTTCATCTCACAACCGATTTAAATAAATAATTACTAGTTGGATTCGGTATTCACCCATCAGTTAAAACAAAAGCATATTCTAGCATTTTTGTAATTTCAACATATGTATAACCAAAGAAATAAATGGTAAGCCACTGTCTATGATTATATATTTTAGAAAAACAAGAACTATATTAAAGTTAAACTAGCTACATCTTCATCGAAGAAAGGTTAATTGAATAAAAATATAACAAAACGGAAATTTTTGTAAGACACACAATTTGGAAAAAACTCAACAATATATTAATGAATGATGTACAATGTGTACACATATAAATACATCAAGAAATTTTTGAATCAGTTCCTCAGGTTTCTTGGACTCTAATAACCAATTACCTAACACAAACTAACCCAAGGATTAGTTGTCTAACATTCCCCCCTTAATCCGAAGGCATATACAAAGTCCAAGAATGAGAGCTAAGAATTCATAAATGCATCTCAGCTAAGAGCTAAATGTCTCTCAGAAATGGTTTTCAAGGATGACCACAAACTAAATATGGGAGAACTCAATGTATTCGCTAACACCAACTCTGGAACCTACATAGCAGTTCTAAGAACAAAAAATGTGGTTTTAAGATAACGAAAAACTCTAAAGATATCACAGCAGTCCCTCGAAAAATTTTGAATCTGGAAGTGCTTGCTGAAGTATCACAACTCTATCTCCAATTGGTACAGGTTGTGGCTCAGGATGTGGATCTTTGACTTAGGATCGCTTGACATCTTGAGCTCGAACCTGTAGCAGACCACCCACCAACAAATCCCCCCTTGTCGGATACAAGGTGAGAAATATTTGTCATTACTGCAAGACTCATTGTTGTCGAACAAATTCTTCGATATGATCTGTAGATATTCTTGGTTGCTTTCGTCTATTCCCAAGAAGCAATCCATCCAAAACTTAGCTTCTCTCTTGCAGTGCTCTTATTTTTGGAAAATTTGTTTGACTGGTGATTTTTCTTTCCACAATGCTCTCACGGGTGAAGATCAAAACACCGATATTTCACATGTCCAAATCGGTTACACTGTTGGAATTTATCAACTTTTTCTGGAAGTACACCATCCAAAAATCCTGCACTTCGAAATTTTAAAGGTTTGGTGAAATATGGAATATGAAAAGATACATCATTGTTATAACCAAGACCAGTTCCATGTTTATTGTGTGTAATCTCTTCCCGTGGTCTTATAATAGGTTTCATATCAGAACACCTAAAATCACTTCATTTCTTTGATCATTCTTTAATTAATGATTAGGCTCAAACAAATTGTTGTTCTGAACAAACATTAGTTCAGAATTACAAGCTTTCTTTTGAGGTTCGTCTTGCTGTAACTGTGACTCTAACTCTTATAATTCAATTTTTATTTTAACATTTTGAAAACATGATTGGATGTCAAAGAGAATATCTTTGTTGAATTGGACATTGTTATGGATAGTAGATAGCATTAAATCACTTAATAAATGTACTAAATCATTTAGATTGGCCATTTTCTTCGGTGTAGTATCAAAGTAGACTTGCAATCAACTTAGAAAGAAGGGGTGTCAGTTACCACCGAAAATGCACCCAATACAAACTTTTCAATGAATTATTCGGGTGTCAGGTACAACCGATCATGCACCCATCAACAATAGAAATTCAAGTAAAAAAGGATCGCTGCAACTACATAATTAGTTTTGCTCGAAAACTCAAATAACTGGAACAATTCATCAGATAGCGACGTGCTGACATGCTCAGGGTCGCCAATCCATGGAAACCAAAATTTTGTTGTATTATTTTTGCCCAACAAAAATGTCACAACCTCCAAAATTTATCTTCTTTTCTTAAAAAAATAAAATTACCAAACATATAGATAGACTTGAACTTGTGACCTCAAAACTATATGAATTTTGGTAACTACCATGTCTTTTTCCTTTCTTACTTTTATATTCATAATTTGTATAATTTAAACTTTCACCAAAATTTCGTCAACTTCGATTAGTTTTGCAGTGATATTTCCTTTCACTGTCAACCAACTAATGACTCGGGAGTGGGACCCAGGTAGTAGGACAACTTCTTCCAATGGCGGTTCTACACACAACAAATGCTATTGGTTGGACAAATTCTCCAATGCTGGTTTTTACACACAAAAAATGCTATCTATTGTTCTCGCCATAGGGTTTTAATGTCTTGGACCGGCAATGTTCAAGATACAATAGTTATATAACTCAAGAAAACAAAAAAACCACTGTTTATCCCTGCCAAATGAAATTCAATTTTAATTTCCACATTCACTTCTCTTTGAAGCCCAAAAAGAAACTAGTGCTACCATATGATTTTCCAACAACATATGTGGAATAACGGGGAAGGGAAATCCGAGTCCATGGAAGGAGACTTTTGCTAGTCAATTAATGATTATAATCTGCAGACAAAATTGTTTCAACCTCCTCGATGCAATCTTTCAACCTCCTTCGATGCAATTTAAAAAATTGATTTTGGAAAAAAATAAACAACATGTGGCAGTGTTACCAAGTAGGCCCCAATCCTTTTGTAATTAGTTATTCAACAACGTTCATGAAAATATTCATTGTCTGTAGGCATGCATTCGATTTACCCCTTTAACAACATAGTGTATTTAACAAATTCAAATCTTACCGCAGCAAGCAATGCCCCAAGAAGTTTTCAACTCTTATGTTATCATTTTATAATTTTAATATTGGCAAGAATAATTATATAGGACAACATCAAACCACTTTTAAAGCTGGGATCTTGTCCTGCCTGCTTCAGAGAGGGCTCTCTCTGTATAATTTAGCTTTGTTTTCTTAATTGATATTAGGCTAGTTATGATAGTGTTGAATTGTTTTTTGTTTACTTTTTTGTTTGTTTGTTTGTTTGGTTGGATAGGTGATATTTTTTAATTAATATTTTCCATTGGGCTATGGAGTCAGGTAAAATATAGATGTTGCATTAATTTGTCAAAGAGTAATCACAAGGAAAGCTAGTTACAGTTACTGGATCCTTAATTCTAAATGAATTAGGCAATGAAGCATTGGTGAATTCAGTAGTGATTGAAAACAATTCAAGAATTTCTCAATCAAACTATAGAAGAAAATACATATATTGTAAACACATCTAGAAATAAGGCGTTCAGATAAAAAATCTTCTCTTCACTTTCTGTTTTACAATTAAATTAAATTAATACACAATAAGGAGAAACAATGGAAACAACTGTCACAAAAGGAAAAACAGCACCAGTAACATATAGCACAAGTATCCTGTGAATGGTCTTCTTTATTGATATATCAATAGCTCTAAAGTACAATGCTCAGTAGAAAAGAGATTACAATGATCAAAGTCAAACCCCTGATACTTCGAATGCATGAATTATTTAAGCTAATTCTACCAAGAATGCCGTATCAAAACAAAAAATATTTTTATTATTTACAACATAACAATATTTGACCACGTGATCCAAAAAGGCGGACTCGTTTGAAGATATCCAGACATTTGGAATTTTTGTTTGGGAAACAATTGATGCACGATTTAATTATTTGCTGCACGTCTAACTATTTGTTGTGTTGGCCATTGTGTTGGCTGTAGCCACTCTTCACTCCTCCTAGTACTTGCACAACTTTTCCCACCGATCCTCATCAGGAAGAAGTATCTTGGTTGCCTTTCGATAGATCTCATCTACTTTCGTGTATCTATAAAATGTGGGTTTCACCACAAAGATATGCTTTATCTCATGCTGTATGAAAATATCATTACTCACAGCTTTCATAAAAGCTCTCCCTGCCATTGCAGCTTTAATATTTGAAAATTTTGTTGTGTCCTTTGCAATTTCCTTGAGTTTCTTCACATAGTTATCTTTGGCCATTAGTTTTTCATTGATAACAAACAGAGAAGCCAAGCCCATTTTAGTTAATGGATCAATTCTGTTGAAGAACCTGCTAACTGAAATTTCCAATCCATTACATTTTTCCTCAAGCTGTTGCACCAAGTTCCTTAATGTAAGGACTTTTTTCACCTCAAAAATTGTTTATGTCCTATCATGTATTCCCAGATCATCAAGTTCATATCTATTTCTGGAATTAAAAAACTTAATGATTTTGTTAGCTGTATCAGGCATGTCTCCCAGATATTTATTTCTATCTGAAATGGCCTTATTAGCTTTCTAAATCAGGTCCTTTTGCTAAAAAATAATCCGGATATATGGCCATATTTCTTTCATGGATTTAGTGATGCTGGTCCATATGATTTCTTTAATCTGAGCCAAGGTGATTCTAGTGGATGACTCCTTTAGAGATTTCTCTAAAATCTCTATCTGCTTCTAATTTCTCTGTGATTAAGTTGAATGAGCCATCTGAATCTTTACCATCTGATCTTGTAAAATCTTATATTGAGCCTGCAATCTTTTGATTTCCTCTGTTTGTAATGACATGTTTTCCATTGATTTTTCAAGCTGATCTGCAACATCTCCTGTACTAGCTGTTGAAGTTGTTGATGCGGGAATGTTTGTAAGGGGTACATCCTCTAAAGGAACAATAGAAGTTTTGGCAGCCTGTTCTTTTTCTTTGACCATTTTTTCCATCTCAATCTCCATATTTTTTAGTTGGGTGGTCTGCTCCATGATGAGTTTCATCATCTCATATTTATCGGATTCTGTCTCTTCTATTTATTTTATAAGTGGGTCTTCTGTGGCTGACATCTTTAGCTACTTCTTTAATGCTAATATATCTGCATTTTTATTCTTAATTATATCTTCCATATCCTGTAGATTTGAGGGGTCATATCCTATATTTACAACCAAATCTTCCAAGGATTTTATCCTTGTATCCTTGGACATAGAAGAGATCTTTTCCATTTTGAGTTGTGACTTTACATTTGCTAAGGAGACCTGCAGCTTAGACAAATTCATTATTGTGTTAGTTAATGTGGAAGATATCATTTCACCTGTCTGTTTGTGCATTTCCATCTAGTCGATAGGATGAATGTCGTTAATGCTGAATTCGAATGAGCTCTGCTTGTAGTCTGCTACCATCTTGGGTTTTACAATTTGAGCTTCTAGGAATGCCATGTGCATTTTCCTCTTCTCTGAATCAAATTCTGATAACAATATTCTTTGTGAGCTAGAGGTTTGCTTCCAGAATTGGGTGTAGGTGCTATTATTTAATATTTCATTCCTCGGTTTTATTTCTCTGAAGGTATCAAACATTGTCTTCTCCCTTTCTCCTGTAGAAGCACTAGATGTGGAAGTATGGAGGGCCTGCTGACGATTTAGCATAATATTTGAGGTAGTAGGGGAGGATATGGGCTAACCTACCACTAGAGATGATCTTGGAGTATCTATGATGTTAATGATGGTCTCCTAATCTATCTCTTTACCTTGATCAATGTCCATGCGTATCTTGGCCCTTTTCCTATACTTCATTTTGAACTCTTTATTGGAAGTATCAATCACTGAAGGTGAATGATCTTCCCTCTGCCTCTTTCCTGTTTCTTCTTGCTTATCCTACTTTCTCTGTTTTTGCTGTGGTACAGGGGTTGTAAACTTGAAGTAGATATTGCCTGCTCCTCTGCCTCCTACAAAGTATTCTCTACCCATTCTGTCTAATTCCTGAGTTGTTCTATTTTTGGCCTTTGAGTGTGAATGTAGGGTGTAGACTTATTTTCCACCCTCATTTTAGAAATGACGCCAAATTGGTCATAATATCATGTAAAGCTCGGAGGAAACTTAATTTCTTTAAGTCTCTTATCAGCTTCCTCTCTTGCTACCCTACTGTTGCATATGACATTTGGGGAATTTTGAGGTCTAAAATGGGCCTCCTAAGAAAAATGTACAACAAAAATAAACTTTGTAAGAACCAATACGATTCATTATGATGATGTCAACCATGGGGGATGATTCACCATTTTTTAAGTAAAAGGGTAAAAATATTAAAAAATAATAAAATAATAAAACTACTTTTTCAACTTATCTCCTAAATTTTTTACTCAAATTTCGAGTGGGAGTACTCGTTGGATGAAAAATTTAATTCCCCATCCAAGGAGTACCCATGTTGTATACTTTTGATGGATCCTGCTACATGCAAAATGAGAAATACATGAAAAATGTGATTACAATCACGTTTTTCATGTATTTCTAATTTTTCATGTAGAAGGACCCATCGAAAGTATGCAACATGGGTACTCCTTGGATGAGGAATTAATCTTTTCATCCAACAAGTACTCCCGCTCGAAATTTGAGTAAAAATGTTGGGAGATAAGTTGAAAATATGAGTTGAAAAAGTAGTTTTTTATTTTTTCCCTCTAAAATTTGATGATATAATCAAATCTTATTTTACTATTTCCACTATTATTTTATAATTTCCTTAGGAGGCCCATTTTAGACCTCAAAATTCCCCTAATGATAGTCTTATTTCAGAATTTATCCTGAATTGTGATTTTTTCTTTTCTGAAACAAAATGCACCTCATCAGCATTTAACATTTGTCTGATATACTCCAAGGAAAAAATCCTCATTGGGAGGAATTTTTTCAACTTGTAGGGAGGTAATTCACACCCATACACTCTCAATTTGTATAATTTTGGTATAAATATCAGTCTTTTGTTCTGGACTTATCTGAAAACTGCATAATTCTCTTAATATCTTCACTTATTCTGAGCTCAACTGTGCCATTTAGAATACTCCTAGTTGGATGTATAAATAGCTCAATGAACTGCTTGTAGTTGTATTCAAATTTATCTTTCATTAGTAGGGTTGTCCAAAAAATGACAGAATATGGGTGTCCATGTTCATCCATCTTCTTCTAAGAAAATTGAAACCTTTATGATTGAAAATACAAGTACATGTAAACAAGAACAGAAGTATATTTAAACACTCCCTCTGTATGGAATTTTACAAACTGGTCATGGATTCTATTAGCTATGAATTGGCTAAAATAAAACATGATAGAGGGCTTGGAATCTATGGACAATATAGTCAAAAAGCCTATAATTTCCTCATCTATCCATTGGTCAGAGTAGTACCCAAGGAGATATGATAGGATGATGGCTATTTCATTGGTTCTTTCAGGGAATAAGGATGAGGGATATGGAGGATTTTTCTTGGGTAAAGGTGTATTTACATTCAAGAACAACTCAAGGGTTGTGGCTCTCTTATCAAAATCTATATTTTGGTATAAGTCTATGAGGGCTCCTCGGGAAAATAGTGTAGTGTTTTCTGCTAAATGTCCCTACATCATTTGGATGATGGATTGGGAATTAATTGTGAACAAAACTTCACCAGTAGGGGCAATAAAAAATCTCAGGTTAGGGATATAACAGGCACAACATCTTCTGATGAATTCTAGGGCACTGTGGGTTTTAGGGAAAATTTAATAGGGTAAGGTTTTGTCCCACAGGCCAATTTCATCAACACCATCTATCAAATTATCCTCTAACCAATAGTAAACATCAAAAAAATAAAACTGACAGAGGGTCTCATGGATTTTAAATTCCTTGTCTGCAAGGCTAACATGATCAAGGTCGATCAGAGGGTGAACCATAGGATTGAAGGGTTCCTGGCCTTTCTTCTTGGGCAACATTACTGGTTCAGGTTGCAGAATTGATTAACTTTGTCGATGGTGCAGGTTTGCAGAGTACAAAGGCATGATTGGAGCGAGGAAGTCAATGAAATAGTAGAAAACACTGGGATTGCTACGATTGACCTCTAAATTGAAAAATTTGTTGCAGGGGCGGTAATTGGAGAGCATAGTAATGTTTAAAATAGGTGGGAGGAAGGAATTTTATGGTTTTTCTAGTTTCTCGTTGTTCATGGCGGGGGTCCGTTGATTAATGGTTAAACACATTTAATTATGCAGCAGACTGATTTGGGCAGGAGCGGAATTGATTGGATGGACAATGGGTGGATGAGGTGGCGTGATAGGATAGGCGAAAGGATAACGGTCGGGAGGGTGGTTTTTGTGTTGCCGGAGAATACCGTTTTTGGAGGAGGTAGAGTGCGGTAAGCGATTTTGGTGAGGGGGGTGCAAACTCACCTACACTTGCCACGTATGCTGTGGGTTCTATTCCAATACCACTGACTTCGGAACCCCCCCTCGACAATAAAGTACAAATGGTGCCGCGGGGGGGGGGGGGACGAAGATGAATATTAATTGTTCAATCAATGGGGATTGGTTTAGATTATGGGAAAGGTCGCGAAGGAATAATTTTGATGTGATGGGTGGATGGTGGGGCCGGGGAAACGAAATAATGTATGAAAAGTATTATATGGATGGTGAACTTAGGGAAATAGAGAAATGAAAGAATAATGCCCGAAAACCTTCGAATGAATAAAAATTTTAAAATTAGGATATAAATATGTATTCTTTTTCTTTCTCCAACAGATAAAATGTCTTAGCTCTACAACTTAGAAATTTTTTCTATGTCTTTTCCCAAAATAACCTTCTCTTTCTTCCTACCCTTTCTTCTAATCTAACATTTTTTCATCTTTTCTTTTGCGCGGTGCATTTAGACTAGCAAACCCAGATCATATTTTTTTACAAAAATATATTCTACTCTATCCCTTATTTCACCTATTAATTCAGATTATATTGATGAATCAATTTCACTTCTACCTAGCTACTAACTTACCAAGATTAAATTCTTTGGTAAGTCTTTATTCACTATGCTATTTGATAGAAATTCAAACTTGTTCAATCATGCTTAAACTATATGAATTGAACAAAACAACTTATCAGTAGTGGCATTTTGACTTGTAGCACTTTCAGTGTTATTCTTTTGTGGGGTTTTCTTTTATTTTCTTTCATTATTTTCAACTTTTTCTTTTTTCAACATACCCTCTTTTATTTTTTATTTTTTTTGGAAATCATTTGAATATTGAGAACCATGTACAATATGAAATTGCAACTATAAAATCCTCAATCACCTTGAGATCATATAATTTATAGGACCCTAACAGTGGCTCCAAATGGAGATGACACTTCTCCAACTGAAGTGTCAAGAACATAAGATCAGTAGCCTTGAGTACTCCATTTCTGCAAAGTCTTCATCTGATTTATTTTTCTGTTTTATGATAGCTCATCAAACTAGGCATAGGGACTTCTTTGTCGGCTTCAACGTTTGTTAATGAGTTACCCAACCACAAACTATAAAAATATGGTATTCACAATGATGAAGGATAAAATTGTATTCTCAAGAGAAGTAGTGCTTTAGAATCCTGCCATTGACATGTCCTTTGGGTATCTCTGTTCCCTCTAGCTCTTTAAGGAAATATGCATTATTTACCCTGAAAGCATGAATAATGTATGGTCCTTGCCAAAGGTTGTAAAAATTTCCATGTTTAACTTTATCTTCTCTTCTATAATCCCATTTGATCACTTTATCCCCAAGATTGAAATCATCAGCCTTTTTTATTCTGTCAAATATCTTCTTGATATTTTCCTGAACAACTTGGGTCTTGTTATAGACCTCTTCTCTAGATTGTTGTAATTGCATAGTTTGATTGATCCTTCTATGTACATCATTTGGTTCAGGCTGTATTTCTTGAATAATCTTCATGACTGGAACTCCTAAAGAGGATGAAAAATTTGCGTCCATTCCATAAACCAATTGGTATGGTGACATTCCAATTGATTTTTTGGTAGTAAGTATGTCTAGCCCAAAGTGCATTGACCAACTTGTTATGCCAAGATTTATTGTTATCTTCTAATAGCTTTTTGATGATATTCACCAAAATTTTATTTGAGGATTCATCTAACCCACTACCTTGAGGGTAATAAGTTGTTGAATGTCCCAAAGTAATGTGATATTTATGACAAAAATCAACCATTTTCTTGGACTTAAAGGCTACAACATTGTCAGTGATAAGTTTTCTAGGACAACCAAATCTAGAAAGGATATTAGTTTCAAGGAATTTAATAATGATATAATCAGTTGCATTTCTGGAAGGAGTGGCTTCTATCCATTTGGTAAAGTAATCAGTGGCAGTAAGGATCCACTTATGCTGGGCAGAGGAGGGAGGATGAATTTCACCAATGAAATCTAATCCCCATTGTTGGAAAGGGCTTTCAACCGAAATAGGATTTAATGGTAGGGGAAAATTTTTTCTCTTTCCTTCAAATATTTGGCATTTATGACAGGCAGTTACCATCCTATGTTTGTCAAGGAATAGAGTTGGAAAATAAAAATTAGCCCTAAGGATTTTATTTGTAGTGGTTTTCTAGTAAAGGTGTCCACCACAGTCACCTACATGGAGCTCCTGCATAAATTTTTCTGCATCATCCTTAACAAACATGTGAGTAAAATACCCTTGAAATCTTTCCAGTATAAGACATTTTCTAAAATGAAAAATTTAACTTCTTCCAACTTTATAAATCTTGCTTTCATTTTTGTAAGACCAGGAGGAGCATTTAAGTTGAATAAAACAAATAAAAGGTGTGCATACCAGGGGGGTTTAAGAATGCTTCATCAATTTGTGGAGTTGCTTTTTCCTCTTGATCATTCAATGAATAAACCATATTGATATCCAGGGCTTGCAAATTAGACCCGGCCATTAGTTTTTCAAGTCCTTGTCCTTTGATAAATTTGGTGGGCTTGATTTCTAAGTTGTATTCCATAATGATGGAAATTCATTTTCCTCGCTTTCCATCAGGTCCATTTTACATTAAAATGTCTTTGACCATTGAATTAGGTACATAAGCAATAACATGGGAGTGTAAAATATATACTCTAAAATTTTTTATTGCTTTAACCAATGCAAAGACCCGTTTTTCCATAATGTTGTGTTTCAAAGAGGCATCCCTTAAAGCTTTGCTAAAGAATGCAACAAGCTGTTCAAATCCTTCACTGTTTTTCATAGGAAAAGGAAATTATTATGAAATATTTGTTAAAATCCGGGCTAATTAGCATTGGAGCAGTTGTCAATGAATGTTTGACTAAATCAAAAGACTGTTTAGCTTCAATATTCCACTTGATTTATGAATCTTTTTTAAGCATGTCGATTATGTTTCTAAGAAGCTCTGCAAGGTTAGGAATGAATCTCCTTAGGAAGTTGATTTTACCAATAAAATATTGAAGTTATTTGAGGTTTTTTGGGTGATTGAATTTAAGTATACCTTCAATGCTACTAGGATCAATCCTAATACCATCCTTAGAAATAATATGACCAATAATCTTTCCTTCTTCAAGGCCAAAAAGTGTTTTCTTAGGAATTAATGAGATGCCAAACCTTCTACATTTTTTAAAGGCTCTTCTTAGATGTGCCAAGTGTTCCTCATCAATTTCCAAATAGATGGTAATGTCATCAAGATAAATCACAATAAAATGCCCAATTTCATCAGCAAAAGAAATATCCATTTCTCTCTAGAAAGTAGCTCCAACATTCATCAACCCAAAGGGAATTTTCACATACATGAAAGTTCCCAATGGAGTAGTGAAGGCGCTTTATCTTGATCATCAAGATGCACTAATATTTGGTTATAACCCGGAAACCATCTAATAAATAAATCCTAATATATCCACTACCCTTTGTAATATGTGATCCATCTTTGGTAGTGGGTAGTTATCTTTTAAGTGGAAACCTTGTTTAGATTGGAATCAATGCATAATCTCGGTTTCTCCATTTTTTCTTTCTTGCACATTTTCTTTACT
This sequence comes from Pinus albicaulis, assembly GCA_034641835.2. Classification (NCBI taxonomy): domain Eukaryota; kingdom Viridiplantae; phylum Streptophyta; class Pinopsida; order Pinales; family Pinaceae; genus Pinus; species Pinus albicaulis. The sequence goes on along the minus strand of CM076579.1, from coordinate 1,234,958,967 downwards.
TCTTTTTCAACCAAAGGCATTAGGAAAGGATTTATCCTACACATTTTTTTTTAAAGGTTTTTGATCTTCTTTGATTGGTATTTTATCTTGTATGATACTAGTGTCATAGGCTTTCAGGTCTTCATAACTCCATGCAAAAACATCTATGATTTCTTTGAATAAGGCTATGTAACTTTGTTTCGTGACAATAGGCAGTGATTTTGACAGTCTTATCATTTTTGGATTCTGTTCACTACCTATTTTACACTCTTCTATGTTTGCTCCTATGGGTTCCATTTTTGGATTTTTTGCTATATCGTTGAAGTCAAAAAGTTCTTCTAATGGGACAAGAACTCTAGGTAGGATGTTATCATTGAGTTAAAGTACCTCAAATTCCTCTTTTCTGAGTCTTTTTCATGCAATTCAGGTTTATGTATAATTTTATTTGCTGAAATATTTACATCGGAGACATCAAATTGTTTATCTATACTAACTTGTACATCAGTTTGACTTTCTAATTCACAATCCAAATCTATACTACTACCTTCGAACTCATCCTTTGACTGTAAGAATATTTCAATCTGTTTTCCATTCCCAAAAACTTGCCAATATCTCATATTATCAGGTACCTCTAGATGGTGTTTAACTTCCACTGTGTATTGTCTGTTGGGATGAGGCAACTTGAAAATGCTTGTTTAGGATATTTTGATTTCGTGGATTGACTAAAAGATCATATTCTTCAAAATTTCATAGAAATTCAAGCACAACATTTATGTATGCTCTCAATCTAGGATGTTTTTCAGCATATTCTCCTTTGATATGTTTTATGATTAATCCAGAATCTCGATGAACATAAATTATTTTAGCTCCCAACCTTTTCAGCAATTGTAACCCTAAGAGAAGTGCCTCATATTCCGCTATGTTATTAGTGCACTGAAAGTTAATTTTGTAGGAATGACCTTCTGCATGATTATTCCCTATATTTTACACCCAAACACCAACCCCTGAGCCTACTTCACCACATGAGCCATCAAAACTCATGTTCCAAAAAGGATCAGTTTCAGTGTTTTGTGGTACAATTTGTATTGGGTTTTCTTGTTTTCCAACAGAGTTGTTTTCTACCTTGGTAACTTGTGCATCAATGTCTCCATCATTATAAATAATGAAAGAGTCAAGGTCAGAATGAACATATTAAAGGGGGTAGTTATGTGGTTTCTCTTGGCTACTCACCATATATTGCATCAAGGTTTCCCTATACAATCTTCTCTTTTGACCAAATACTAGTATTGTGGCATAAGACATGTCCATTTGAAGGGTTCCTTGTAACTTTGTTGCCCATGAGAGTGACAACAACATGCCATAATTAGGAGGAATGTCTGCTACTACTATGTCCATTACTAGACTCTTAGCTGGGATTTTAGCTAAAGTGACAGAAATATATTTAATAAGACCTAAACATCTAACTTTGCTAGAATTAAATGAATATAATTCTTTGTAAGGCCTAGTAATTTCAAGACCAATTTTCTCCATAACAACTTTTGGCATTAAATTATGAGATGTACCTGAATCTGACATTGCATTGTGGAGAATATTGTCATGAACATTGAGACTAAAATAAAATGGAGGGACACCTCCTTCTTGTGGTTTACCATCAAATTCTGGTCCAAAAAAAAGTTCAAGTTGATCATCATCCAGATTAACAGTATCTTTGTTTTCCCCTATGTTTAATGCTTTCATGACCTGAGTCCTGTACACATTTTTGTTTATTAATTTAGTTAAGGGAATAAGGGAAATTTTTAGTTTGGCAAGTTCATTTTCAATGTTTGAATGGTGTTTTGGCTCTTGAAAGCGATTTGAAAAATTATAATTTTCAGCGACTACCTTTGTGATTACGTTTCTGGCGACTATTAGTAGAGACATCAACTTATTGTATTTTTGGAAGAAATATCAAGCTGTTCTTTTAACGAGGATTTCTATGGTCTTGTCTCTTGAAATATCTCTACACCTTTCTTAGGAATTCTGAACTTTTCTTGGGATTAGTTTCAAAGACCTTTTTGGCCAGATATTTCGGCGTTCTTTTCTTTGGACGTGTCTAAATTTTTATTGCTCCTAAGATTGTACGCTGTGGACTTCTGTAAATTTTCAAATCCTTGTTTGTACTCATCGGACTCTTGATTCAGTCGGTTTGGGTCAACAAGAATGATTTCATGTTCTTCTTGAGTGAGGAAAACAATATCATCTTCATTTACACCCATTAAATTTATTTGGTTTTCTTCTACCTCTTCGGATATTTCCTCATCCTCCTTGACATAATTCTCTTGAAATGGAGGCCTAATCTGCGATCGGGGCCCCTCTGTTCTCTTTGTCTTATACGGGAGGATTTCTTCGGGATTTTGATTATGATTTTGAGGTGCGAGGTTGGTTTTCTCTGGGAGCGTTCCTCCTCATTTTAGGCTAATCTTCTCCATCATTCTTTCTACAGTTCTTGTCAAGGCATCTGTTTTGGAATCAATGAGGGATGTTGTGGTTCATATCTTATGGTAACTTTCTTCTCTCATTTCTCATCCTTGCTCTCTTTTAACACATTGGCTTCTACGCTCTTGTATCCTTTTCATTTCTTCTAATGTTGCTGAAATTATCTCTCTAAGTTGGTAAGACATTTACGCCTCAAAACATGTATAGGAAATTTGACTAAGTTAAACCCTATGGTGGTTTTATGTGAGCGAGAATTTCATTATATAAAATATTGAATCTAGTGCGGTAATCCTAAACATTTTCCTGAGCCTCCTAATTCTTTCACATTCGAGATAAAATATGAAGAGGGTTTTTCTTAACTTCCCACCTCTTAAGGAATGTCATTGGAATGCGGGGAAGGTCATTAATACTTTATTTCTGATCAAAAATTTAAAACATTTAATTACTTGTCCACTTACACTTTGAGAAAACATTCTTAACTATACACTCTCATCATCTACTTCCTGAAGGTCAAAACATCCATTCATCTTATAGATATGTTGTTGGGTTATAAAGGACTGAGTCCACATCAAATTGTGGAATTTTTAGTGATAATCTTATTAGCATGTTTGCCGGAAATTGCGAGTAACACCAATGGAGCATACCTTGCCATGATTTATGGAGGAGGAACTAGAGGGAGGATTAACGATAAGTGGGGGAAGCTAAGCAATAGGTGAAATGGTGTGTGGAAGAGGTAAATGTGATGGGTTTGTGTACTATGAGAAAGAAAGAAGAAAGTGGTGGAAATCACCAAAGCAATAGGACTAGATGACTTAGGGTGTGTAGACTTAGAATATGTCGAAAGTCTAGTACGTTTAAAGTAGATAATTCAGGCGATTGTTGAGTACAGCGTCTTTGTTGTTGAAGTAAAGCTTTTTACCGGATCTTGAAGGTCATCGAATCTGGAGTAAAGGTCGATTTGAGTACGTGACGAAACTTTTCTAACTAGCCTTTGTTATTAAATTGATGGATCAAGTATTGTCTGTCCCTACCCCAAATCTCGAGGATTTCGTCTGAATAAACCTTTCGAAGTTTAAGTCAAATTCAATTTCTTGTATAGTGTCGAACTTCGAAGATAATTTGTTCTAATAAGGGGTTTATTTCTCCCTTAATTCTCTAGTTTTTGGTTCTTCTTAGAATTTTTTCGGGATCATGCACTATAGTTGCGAGTTTGGGTCGGGATGAGATCTAGTGTGACTCTTTTAGGAGAAAAAATAAAACCTAAGAGGCACACACACTCATATAATTTACAAAGTGAAAGAAAATCAATCTTTTTGAAATATTCTATCATACACGGTTTATAAACCCGGGGTTCGAATTCGAAATAAATGACATTTTTTTTCAATTTGATGTCCCCGATATGGTCGCCACTATGTTATCATTCTATAATTTTAATATTGAAAAAATAATTATACGGGATAACATCAAAACCGCTTTTAAAAGTTAGGATCTAGCCCTACCATGTTTAGAGAGGGATCTCTCTTTATGATCTAGATTTGTTTCTTTAATTGATATTAGGCTAGTTATGATAATGTTGAATTGATTGTTTGGTTGTTGAATTTTTTGGTTTGATTGGTTGGATTGGTGAGTCTTTTGAATTAATTACTTTCCATTGGGCTATGGAGTCGAGAAGGTTGGATCTTTGCATCAAATTTTTAAAGAGTAGTCACGAGGAAAGCTAGTTAAAATTACTAGATCTTTAATTCTAAATGAATTATGAAATGAAGAAATCGTGAATTTAGTAGTGATTGAAAAGAATTCAATAATTTCTCGATAAGACTTTGAGAAAACTTATATATTGTAAACATAGCCATAAATAAGGTGTCCATATAACAAATATTATTCTTCACTTTACGTTGTTTTACAATTAGATTAAAATGATGCACGGTAAGGAGAAATAATGTAAACAACGATCACAAAAGGAAAAAACATCACTAATAATATATAGCAAAGTATCTGTCAGATAGTATTTTATTATTGATGTTCCAACGACTCAAAAAAGTACAATGCTCGATAGAAGAAGATTACAATGATCGAAGTCCAACCCACGAATACTTCGAATACATGAAGTATTTAAACTACTTCTACAAAAGAATGCGTATCAAACGGACAATCTATTATTAATCACAATAACATTTTTTGACCAACGTGACAAAAAAGGTGTAATAGGTGAAGATATCTGGACATCTCAAACACAATATAAGAAATAGTTTCTACACGATATATTTGGTTTAACACCTTGTTGTTGTGTTGGTTGTAGCTGCTCTTTACTCCTAATGGTACTCGCATAGCTTATCATTGACCTTCATCGAGAATAATTATCTTTTTTTTCCTTGATGATCTCATCTACCTCGATGTATCTAGTGAATGTGGGTTTGACCACGAATATCATTTATTGTTGGAAACAATATTGAAAGGAGGGGGGGGGGGCGTGAATCATTATTTCTTTCAATTAGAGCATTAGCTAATCTTCAATTATTATCAGTTTTGTACAATGATAGTAGTAAAAAAAAGGAACAAAAATGCACACAGTTTTTAAGGTGGAAACCCACTCTGAGACAAAAACCACCTAATGTTTTTATAATAATTCTTTAATATTCAACTCCAATTGAAAATAAAGCTCCAACTTCCTAGAATATAGAAAAGCATTCTTCTCTAGCTCCCACTAGATGGACGCTCCAATGCCTAAGATTATTCAGTAGTCAACTAAACGGATGCCCCAACACCCAATGAACTACAACTCACCCTAGCACCACCCTACCACCCGATAGAAGAATAAAAGAAGAATGGACTCCCGCACCAGGGAAAATGGTCCACTTTACAATGATATAGAATGATGTACAAGAAGAAGAAACACTAGACCATAACCCCAACTATGACACAACCACCTAATTATGATCCTAGACCTCCCAACACTTCCTCTTCAACTCTTGGCAGATAGACACTAGAACAATTTTTACAATAATGTATTTACAATGACTTAGTACTGAGTATATACCTTTATAGTGTGTATGCGATGTTGCCCACTTGAATACTTCATGTGATGAAATTCTTGCTTTCATTCGCACCTTGGTTTGCTCTTGTCATGCTACCCTCTTGCTGCACCTTTCTCTTCTTTGCTTCCTAAGTACGAGGGTCCTTGCAACATCGGCAACACATGGTACAGCTTTTTCTTGCCTTCTAGGAGCTAGATATTGAATCTGGTGTATCTCTGTTATTTTAGATCCACAATATATGATTTTCAGTCTTCTAGTAGTCCTCTGAGTCTTCTTTCCAATGCCATAGGATTGACCCAATTTGGATTCTTCAAGGGAGATTTATGCCCAATCTCTCACAATGCCCTAATTATGTACTATTTCAGTAGAGCTAAATTGTATGACATGCCACGTGTCACTGTTTCTTCATTCGGCTCTGAAATTGATAGAGAGAAAACCAAAGTTTGTGAAATATCTACCACTTTTTATATAATTCCAATCCGATACTCAGAGAGAGAGAGTTATGATGATTTTCCCAAGGTCACTTCTTTGAGATGAATTTCAGGAGCCTGCAAAAACACTGGCTTCCACAGATCATATCTCTGAAAATATTACGTAACTTGAACTGAAATTTTTATAGGAGCTTCCTCAAGATTTCGGCTTCACCTCATAAATTTTTTTTCTTCTGAACCTTTGTAGAAACAAATTTAAAGCAAAAATTCCACGATGACCTATTTCAGATGGAAAAATCCCTTGCATGAGGAGGATATGAGGATCACAATTTATATAAATGTTTAGGTTGAGAGGGGCTTCAACAAGTGAACGTGGGAAGGATTTTAGGAGCTTAAAAAATATTAATTATGACTTTTCAATGACCCATGCCACAACCCCATGGGGTTTTAGCCCACTAACTGCGGGTGCAAACTTCAAACATGAATATCTCTCAAACAGTGAAGAATTACGTTGCATGCCATATATCAACGGAAACATCTCGACAAGTAGAAACCATCAAAAGAATTCTTGACCTAGAATATAATAATTTGGTAGGTCAAAATACCCATGCAATATTGGGGTAGGCCCTGGTGCTGCTTGGGTTGACATCAATGACAACCACTGATCAAAAATCTCCCCCTTTGACATTGATGGCAACACAAGTACTCCCCCTGCGATCATGACACCTCTTCCTAAAAAATTCTCTCCCCCTTTGACATCAATGGCAAAGAGTTGCACCACAGCACACAACCAT